>JAXFYN010000128.1:184200-460004 GCA_036172215.1 Camellia granthamiana
TTTTTTTATACTTTTATTTAATATTTTTCCCTTTCTTTTTTTGTATCATTCCTTAAGTCCCATAGGTTTGATCCCGTAGAATTTGAATCATTGTTCAGGTTTGATCTCGTAGATTTTGACACATTTTCCCATTGAGCGAGGGGTACAAAATAATGTTTATTTTAAATTTGCAAAGATATATTGTGTCTGGTGAAGGTTTTACCCAAACAATAACACTACAGAAACCGTTCAAATGTATATTGTTTTACTCCAACAAACATACATTTGAAGGTTTTCAAATGTATTCTTTAATGTTAGTATGGCCATTGGAGTGGTTCATATAATCAAATGAAAGCATCATACAAAACCTATTACATTTTGAAGTGATACAATAATGAAGTTGAAAACAAAACCTATAGAGAAAATAGGAGAAAACAGAACATGAAAAAATGAAAAGCACCTCAGAGTCAATAGTCTCCATAGTTTTCTTCGCTAGCAAGCAAAGTGCAAGGATAACAAAAGGTTTACTCATCACTGATGCTCACATAAATCCATTGATTCCATAAAAAACACATTAAAACTAATGAGCCAAAAAAGAAAAGAAAAAAAACAAAAACTAATCAGTGTGTTTGGTTTGAGTTTTCTGGATTAAGTCTTTTGAAAATTGACATTTTGGTTTTCGTGTTTTTTTGTTTTTAGTGAATATTTTTTAAATTTTAAACATTTTTTTTGACTTTTTTAGATGCACCTTACTTAGATGCATCTAAAAAGTAAAAAAATTGTGAAAAAATATTTTAACAAATTAATAAATACATAAAAATACAAAAAATGTACTGAATTCTTGTATTTTTTTTTTTGTATTTTTGGTATTTAGTAAATTTTTAAAAGATTTTTTTTACAATTTTTTTTACTTTTTATGTGTATTTATGTTAGGTGTGTCTAAGAAGTAAAAAAAGTACTTAAAATATTTAAAAAAATTCAGTAAAAACAAAAAAACACGGAAAATAAGAAAGTAGAATTTTCTGTAAAGTGTTTTTTAAAGTGGAAACAAGCAAGGTGAATAGTGTGGTAAAATGGATCTCAGAATAATATGACTATCTTCAATCCCTTTTGAGGGAATTAGAGATAGATAACACAGTTTTTATCAATCATCATTGATCCTATCCAAAAAAACACAATTGACCAAAACAAAAAAAAATTTAGTACTAATAAAAATAAAAATAAAAACAGAGCAGCCAAGCCAGATAGAGAGAGAGTTATATCCATATATTTTTGAAGCAGAAATCAACAACAGTCTAAAAAATTCGTTACAAAAAATGTTAATAGTTGTAAGTTTTAGCGATAATTTATAAAAATCGTGACAAAAAAATGTCACTAATTGTTAATTTTTGGCGACATATGTAAAAAGTTATAGCGACCCCGGTCTTTTCCCATTTGATTATTGTATCCGGACTTGGGTTTCGTAGATTCTGTCATTATATAATTGTTGTTGTCCTCTAAATCCCTATTCTTTAGTTCTGGGTTGTGTTGGGCAGGTTTGTTACAGGTTGGTTGGGTCCGGAAACCAAGTGTTGCTGTTCAGTTTTTGGGTTGGTCCCTCGAGCGAGGGTTTGGTCGCTCGAGCGAGGGTTGAGTTTTGTCTCTGGTGGCTCGAGCCAAGGTTTCTTCGCTCGAGCGAGCGATTGCGTCTAGTATAGACCTGAGAGCAGTGTTTTCTTCGCTCGAGCGAGCTTTTCTTCGCTCGAGCGAGCGAGCGAGGTGTATGTTTTCGAGTTCGTCGCTCGAGCGAGCATTCTGTCGCTCGAGCATGCTTCTGGGTTGCAGACCTGAAGCATTGCATTCTTGGCTCGAGCGAGCTTTTCTTCGCTCGAGCGAGTCTTTCTTGTGTCTGGTCGCTCGAGCAACCATGTCTTCACTCGAGCGAGCCTGTCCAGTTTAAATAGACAGCAGCGGGAATTTAATCAGTTTTTCATCCTCTTTTTTATTCTAAACCCTAGTTCCGACTTCTCTCTCTCCCAACTCACCTTGTCTCCTAGGTTTGATCTATTTAGAGTGTGTTTCTACCCTAGTTGCTTTATTAAAAAGGTAGTGTGGGTCGAGGGCTTCAGTTTAATCTGAACGATCTTGGATTTGGAGCACTTTGGATTTTGGGTCGTCATCCCCACCTTCTCCATTTTGTTGATTTCTTCGAGGTAGGGATTTCCTACTCCAATGTATACGTTTTGTTCTAAGTTCTGGCATTTTAATATGTTGGGGGAATTTTGGTAATTTTGGGACAAACCCTAGTTGTTTAAATAAATTGAATTATATATTTAATTTGAGGAACATTAGGTAAATTAGTTTAATCCTTGAGATTGAAGAATTTATTGATTAAATGGGGTAGTTGGTTAATTGAAATCAATCGTCTATTTAATTGTCGAATTAATTATTTCCAAGTCTAGAAATAACTGTTTTGGACTATCGGTGGAGGATAGTCATGATTGTTGTAGACATTGTATGTGGATTAGGGATAACTGAAACTAATCACATTAGCTAAGTCATTAATTTTGACTGTTGAATTAATACAGACATTATGTGTATTGATTGTTTGTTGTATATGTTATGTGCTTACATACATGTATTGGTTGAGCATTGCATATGCATATTGTGTGGGAGGAGATAGGGGATGTACTCCACGGTTTAGGGGAAGATAGGGGATGGACCTCTAAACCGGATTTTGTTTGGGAGGAGATAGGGGATGGACTCCATTAGCATCACTTTTATGTGTGCTTATTTATATTGAAGTGTTTTATTGATACAACACTAAAATGTGTATCAATCTGGAAGTATGAAGTGTTTTGATATGAGCCTGAGTCTCATTTATGTTGTTGATATTGGAAGTAATGTGAATATGCCATATAGTTCACAGTTGTAAGTTTGGCCAGGTTCTGAGCCACATTGATAATAATGAATATTGATAAGTGTCGTAGACATTAGTGTCTTAAGATTATACATTGATATAATTGATTATTATGATTAACCATCTATTAAATGCTACTGCTTTATTCAATGCATATATTTGGTTTAGTATATTTCTACTGGGCTGTGGCTCACCCTATATGGGAACATCATTTTCAGGTCCAGGTGATTCGCTACCTCCAAGGAATTAGCTTGGAAGGAATTGGACTTTGAAGCCTTGATTTTAGTTATTTATTTATCTGAATTACATGTAAACTTTCAAGCCTAGGGCTTTACTTGTATTTGAGTTAGACTCATAAATTTGTGTCCAAGTGTTGGCTTGGCAAGATGTAAGCCTCTAGGGCATTTATTTTGATGTTGCATGTAATGACTTTATTTAGTAATACTCTGATGAATGAATTGTGGTTTATTTTCTTAAGTAATGCATCTTATTATTGTGTATGTTGGGTTATTATTTTTGCGGGTGTTGCAACTTGGTATCAGAGCGTACTGGGTTTGAATACTTTGGGTACGTGGGAAGTGATTAGTATCACATTGGGTTCGTCTCGTTTGATAGAGACCTAGTGTACGATTGTATGATTATTTGATAACATGTTTATGTGATTATGTGGGTATGGAACGTAGTTTCTAGGATATTGATTGGACCCTTGAGTTTCTAGTAGTCTTGTTGGAAAGGCACTTGATCACTGCTGCTTCCAACCGGAACTATAGTAACACTTTGGGACTATCATTATCCGGGAATGAAATTCGTAGGTGCTTATGTGATTATGTGCTTACGTGGAATGAATTATTGTTGTTCAATGCATTAGGACGAGAGTGTTTAGCTTCGGCACATTTATTAATGTGCTAACGTCTTTGTTTCTTGTATTAGGATGTCAGGACGAGGACGAGGATGCGGTAGGCGTGGTAGGCCGGGTAGGCAGGAAGTGCCTGTGCTAGAGGAGATTCTGGCAGTGCAGGAAGGTGTTGGTCAGGCCAATGTGGCCGAACCAGTAGGCCAGCAGGCTATGGGCGCTTTAGCCCGAGAGATAGCAGGGGCATTCAGGGAATCAGTTGGCATTCTGAGGGCTGCGAACCCAGCCCAAGTTGTTGTTGCAGATGCTGGACCTGCTTTTCTGAAGAGGGAGTTCTTCCGGTCCAATCCGGACGAATTTTTAGGAGATCCTAAAGAGCCGCTTAAGGCAGATGAATGGCTCGAACAGACAACGAAGACATTTGAGATGCTTGGCATCGAAGATGAGGGGTTGAAAGTGACCTTGGCATCGTTCCAGCTGAAGGGAGATGCGGGTCAGTGGTGGAAGTTCACTAAGGGTCACATTGGAGCTACATGGGAGGCTTTTGTGAATGCTTTCCAGGAGAGGTTCTTATCTCCAGCAGTCAGGTAGAAGCTGAGAGACCAGTTTTGTCAGCTTAAACAGTCGAGTTCTTCAGTAGCCGAGTTTGAGGCTGCATTCACTAGTTTGTCCAGGTTTGCACCTGAGTTGGTGGCGTCCGAGGAACGCCGTTGCATTGAGTTTGAGAAGAAGTTGAGGCGCGACCTCAAGTTGAGAATTGTTGGGTCTATGATTCGGGACTATGGGCGTCTAGTTGATGCTGCAGCCCATACAGAGATTATGATGCAGGAAGAGGAGGAAGGGCAGAAAGGCTCCAAGAGGAGTCAGGATGGCCAGGGTGATGGTAAGAGGCAGAGAGGTTTTACTCCTCAGCAGTCTCAGAGTAGCTTTTCTAGATCCACTTTTCCTGTGCCGAGTGCTAGTTCGGGGAAAGGCAGCCATGGAGACATTACCTGTTTCAAGTGTGGCCAGCTGGGCCACAAGTCTCCAGTTTGTCCTCAGAGGGGAGGAGGGCAGAGAACAGCATCTTCTTCGGCTCGATCTCAGAGTCAGAGTCAGAATAGAGGCCAGCTGCTCACTTGTTTTCAGTGCGGTCAGGCAGGGCACATGAAGAGGTATTGCCCGCAGTTGGGTGGCACACCTAGTGCATCAGGTTTGAGGCAGACTCAAGGTCAGCAGCCAGCTCAGTCGGGTCAGGCCTCGAGGGCCAATCAGGGAGCTTCATCGTCCCAGTCTGTGCAGCAGTCTTATGCTCCTAGGGGTGAGCAGGTTGATCAGAGGTCATCTGGGCGCGTGTATGCAGTTACCGCGCAGGACCTTGTACCGGCTCCATCGGTTGTGAGAGGTACCTTCTTGTTTTGCAACTCGGTTGCTAATGTTTTGATTGATACGGGTGCATCTAATTCCTTTGTGTCTGCTGCATTTGCATCTGTTTTGGAGTTGGAGTTAGCACAGTTAGCGTCTCCTATTTGTGTAGTGTCACCTCTTGGGGGTGAATTGATCTTGAAACAAGGTGTTAGGGTTGTGATATAGAGATCGATGATCATAGAATCCCATTTTCTTTTGTAGTTTTGCCTATGAAAGGCTTTGATGTTATTTTGGGTATGGACTGGTTATCGTCATACCGGGCAGTTATTGATTGCTACCGTCAGAGGGTCACTTGTTGTACCGTTAGCGGTGAGTGTTTCCATTTTCTGGGGGACCGGGTTGGTAGTGTTTTGCCACCGGGGTACGTTTCACGAGGGCGGAGTGAGCTTAGTGGTCTACTTGCTAATCTTTCGATTAGTGAGGTTGATGAGACTCAGATTGTGTTGCCAAGGGTGGTTTGTGAGTACTCGGACATCTTTCCCGAGGATCTTGTTGGTTTGCCACCACATCGAGAGATTGAGTTCTCTATTGACCTAGTGCCTGGTACGGCACCAATTTCTATGGCACCTTATCGTTTTGCCCCAGTCGAGTTAGTTGAGTTGAAGATTCAGCTCTAGGAGTTGTTAGATAAGGGCTATATCCGTCCTAGTGTTTCACCGTGGGGAGTGCCAGCCCTTTTTGTTAAAAAGAAAGGTGGTGCTTTGAGACTTTGTATAGACTACCGGAAGTTGAATCGGGTGACGGTTAAGAATAAGTACCCTATGCCTCGTATAGATGATCTGTTCGACCAGTTGAAGGGTTCCCGTTGTTTCTCTAAGATAGACTTGAGATCGGGTTATCATCAGTTGAGAGTCAGGGAGGAGGATATTCCGAAGACGGCATTCCGTACACGGTATGGCCATTATGAGTTTCTGGTGATGCCATTTGGGCTCACCAATGCACCAGCGGTGTTTATGGATTTGATGAACCGGATATTCCGGAAATTTTTAGATCGTTTTGTAGTCGTCTTCGTGGACGACATCCTTATTTATTCACCTTCAGAGGAGGAGCACGAGGAACACTTGAGAGTGGTGCTTGAGTTACTTAGAGCCCATAAGCTTTATGCTAAGTTTGGGAAGTGTGAGTTTTGGCTAGAAGAGGTGAAGTTCTTAGGCCATGTAGTTTTTGGGGAAGGGGTGTCTGTTGATACATCCAAGACGGAGGCAGTGCAAGACTGGGCACAACCTAAGAGTGTGTTTGAGATCCGTAGTTTTCTGGGATTAGCTGGGTATTATCGCCGGTTTGTGAAAGATTTCTCCAGGTTAGCTTCGCCTTTGACTAGATTGACTCGGAAGGGAGTCAAATTTGTATGGAGTGAGACTTGCGAAAAGTCGTTTCAGGAGTTGAAAGTTAGACTGACCACCGCTCCAGTATTGATTATTCCGGAGAGAGGGTTGGGTTATGCAGTCTATTGTGATGCTTCACGAGAGGGTCTGGGTTGTGTGTTGATGCAAGAGGGGAAAGTGGTTGCTTATGGCTCACGTCAGTTGAAAATTTACGAGAAGAACTACCCTACGCATGATCTAGAGTTAGCAGCGGTGATATTTGCCTTAAAGATTTGGAGGCATTATCTTTATGGTGAAAAGTTCGAGGTATTCTCGGATCATAAGAGTCTGAAATATCTGTTTACACAGAAAGACTTGAATTTGAGGCAGAGGAGGTGGATGGAGTTTATGGAGGATTATGACTTCGAGTTACAGTATCATCCAGAGAAGGCCAATGTTGTGGCCGATGCCCTTAGTAGGAAATCTGTTGGTGACGTTGCTAGTATAGCCATCCGAGAATGGGAGATGTTAGGTGCAATTGGGGAGTTCGATTTGCTTTTGGGCGAATCAGTTGAGGCTGCGGCTTTGTTTTCTATTGTTGTACAGCCTACACTTGTGACTCGAGTGTTAGAGGCTCAGAGAGGTGACCTTGAGGTAGAATCCCTCCGTGAGAAAATTTCCGGTGGGAAGGTTGAGAAGGGTTTGACGGTGTATCCCGACATGAGTGTGAGATACCGAGACCGTCTGTTTGTGCCGGAGTCTTGCCGAGAGGAAGTACTCCGAGAGTTTCATCATTCGCGCCTTACGGTGCATCCAGGAGGTACTAAGATGTATCGGGATTTGGGTCGCCAATTTTGGTGGCGAGGTATGAAAAGAGATGTGGCAGCTTTCGTGTCTAAGTGCCTTACTTGTCAGCAAGTGAAGGCCGAACATCAGAGGACAGTGGGTTTGTTACAACCCTTGCCTATTGCCGAGTGGAAGTGGGAGCATGTCACTATGGACTTCGTTGTAGGTCTTCCGAGGACTCAGCGGGGTAGTGATGCTATTTGGGTGGTTGTAGATCGGTTGACTAAGTCGGCGCACTTCATTCCTATGCGCGTGAGAGATTCGGTAGATCATCTTGCCGACTTGTACATTCGGGACATAGTGAGGTTGCACGGGGTCCCAGTGACGATTGTCTCGGATAGAGATCCTCGTTTTACTGCTAGGTTGTGGCAGAGTTTGCAGAGTGCCTTAGGCACTAAGTTGACCTTTAGCACGGCTTATCATCCTCAGACTGACGGGCAGTCCGAGCGTACTCTTCAGATCCTTGAGGATATGCTTCGGGGTTGTGTTCTTGATTTCAGTGGGTCGTGGGAGAGGCACTTGCCTTTGGTGGAGTTTGCCTACAACAACAGTTTCCAGTCTAGTATTGGTATGGCACCGTTTGAGGCCTTGTATGGCCGACCGTGTAGATCTCCAGTTTGTTGGGCCGAGGTGGGTGATGCACCTCTATTGGGTCCGGAGTTGGTGAGGGAAACGACGGAGAAAGTTGAGCTGATCCGTAAGAGACTTGTTACAGCCCAGAGTCGTCAGAAATCTTATGCCGACCGTAGGAGGAGACCGTTAGTGTTTGAAGTGGGTGATCATGTCTTTTTGAAGATGTCACCTAAACGGGGACTGATGAGGTTTGGGAAGAGCGAGAAGTTGTCCCCTCGGTTCATAGGTCCTTTTGAAATCCTCGAGAGGATTGGCGAAGCTACTTATCGTTTAGCTTTGCCACCGCAGTTGTCCGGAGTTCATGATGTGTTTCATGTGAGTATGCTTCGGAAGTATGAGCCGGATCCATCACATGTGTTGGATTGGACTGATTTAGTGGTTGACGAGGATGTCTCGTATGAGGAGAGACCAATTCGAGTCTTGGATAGACGGGATCAAGTTTTGCGAGGCAAGACCATTCCTTTGGTAAAGGTTTTGTGGAAACATCACGGGGTGGAGGAAGCCACTTGGGAACGTGAGTTAGAAGTCCGTGAGAAATATCCAGACATGTTTATTGATTTGTAATCTTGTATGTAAATTTTGTAATATTGTTGGACTTAAGAGCTTTATATATGTCTTAAGTTGGAAAACATTAGATGTTTTGGTTTAATGATGGTAATTTGAAACTTGCCTTATAATGGAAGTTTAGTATAACATTCATTTTGTTGAATATATTGAATTCAAGTTCTATTATGAAATTGAATATGATATTGAAACTGTTGAGATTGAAGGGAAAAATGCATAACATTGTTACAGATTGTTATATATGTTGTTTTATATACATATTGTGAGATGCCTCTTGATAAGAGATGAAGTGACCAATATTGGGTCAAGTTGTTTATTATTGTTATAGCATATCATTGGGAATTGAGAAAAACTTATTTTTTGAAAAAACTTATGCTTAATTTCGGGGACGAAATTCTTTAAGGGGGGGAGGTTATAGCGACCCCGGTCTTTTCCCATTTGATTATTGTAGCCGGACTTGGGTTTCGTAGATTCTATCATTATATAATTGTTGTTGTCCTTTAAATCCCTATTCTTTAGTTCTGGGTTGTGTTGGGCAGGTTTGTTACAGGTTGGTTGGGTTCGGAAACCAAGTGTTGCTGTTCAGTTTTTGGGTTGGTCGCTCGAGCGAGGGTTTGGTCGCTCGAGCGAGGGTTGAGTTTTGTCTCTGGTGGCTCGAGCCAAGGTTTCTTCGCTCGAGCGAGCGATTGCGTCTAGTATAGACCTGAGAGCAGTGTTTCTTCGCTCGAGCGAGCTTTTCTTCACTCGAGCGAGCGAGGTGTATGTTTTCGAGTTCGTCGCTCGAGCGAGCATTCTGTCGCTCGAGCATGCTTTTGGGTTGCAGACCTAAAGCATTGCATTCTTGGCTCGAGCGAGCTTTTCTTCGCTCGAGCGAGTCTTTCTTGTGTCTGGTCGCTCGAGCGACCATGTCTTCGCTTGAGCGAGCCTGTCCAGTTTAAATAGACAGCAGCGGGAATTTAATCAGTTTTTCATCCTCTTTTTTATTCTAAACCCTAGTTCCGACTTCTCTCTCTCCCAACTCACCTTGCCTCTTAGGTTTGATCTATTTAGAGTGTGTTTCTACCCTAGTTGCTTTATTAAAAAGGTAGTGTGGGTCGAGGGCTTCAGTTTAATCTGAACGATCTTGGATTTGGAGCACTTTGGATTTTGGGTCGTCATCCCCACCTTCTCCATTTTGTTGATTTCTTCGAGGTAGGGATTTCCTACTCCAATGTATACGTTTTGTTCTAAGTTCTGGCATTTTAATATGTTGGGGGTATTTTGGTAATTTTGGAACAAACCCTAGTTGTTTAAATAAATTGAATTGTATATTTAATTTGAGGAACATTGGGTAAATTAGTTTAATCCTTGAGATTGAAGAATTTATTGATTAAATGGGGTAGTTGGTTAATTGAAATCAATCGTCTATTTAATTGTCGAATTAATTATTTCCAAGTCTAGAAATAACTGTTTTGGACTATCGGTGGAGGATAGTCATGATTGTTGTAGACATTGCATGTGGATTAGGGATAATTGAAACTAATCACATTTGCTAAGTCATTAATTTTGACTGTTGAATTAATACAGACATTATGTGTATTGATTGTTTGTTGTATATGTTATGTGCTTACATACATGTATTGGTTGAGCATTGCATATGCATATTGTGTGGGAGGAGATAGGGGATGTACTCCACGGTTTAGGGGAAGATAGGGGATGGACCTCTAAACCGGATTTTGTTTGGGAGGAGATAGGGGATGGACTCCATTAGCATCACTTTTATGTGTGCTTATTTATATTGAAGTGTTTTATTGATACATCACTAAAATGTGTATCAATCTGGAAGTATGAAGTGTTTTGATATGAGCCTGAGTCTCATTTATGTTGTTGATATTGGAAGTAATGTGAATATGCCATATAGTTCACAGTTGTAAGTTTGGCCAGGTTCTAAGCCACATTGATAATAATGAATATTGATAAGTATCGTAGACATTAGTGTCTTAAGATTATACATTGATATAATTGATTATTATGATTAACCATCTATTAAATGCTACTGCTTTATCCAATGCATATATTTGGTTTAGTATATTTCTACTGGGCTGTGGCTCACCCTATATGGGAACATCATTTTCAGGTCCAGGTGATTCGCTACCTCCAAGGAATTAGCTTGGAAGGAATTGGACTTTGAAGCCTTGATTTTAGTTATTTGTTTATCTGAATTACATGTAAACTTTCAAGCCTAGGGCTTTACTTGTATTTGAGTTAGACTCATAAATTTGTGTCCAAGTGTTGGCTTGGCAAGATGTAAGCCTCTAGGGCATTTATTTTGATGTTACATGTAATGACTTTATTTAGTAATACTCTGATGAATGAATTGTGGTTTATTTTCTTAAGTAATGCATCTTATTATTGTGTATGTTGGGTTATTATTTTTGCGGGTGTTACAAAAATCGTCATAAAAAAATTTATTTTGAGTGATTAACTTTTAATAGTTTAAATTTATCCTTATTATGATCTGACTTGAGTGTATAATTTTGCAATCTCAATCAACTCTACAAATTACATTATTGAATTTAAGTATATTCACTTTATTATGTAACCGGACATTATTTCATTCCTCTGTTGATCATTGGATCATCAACAACCAAAAATTAAAATTAAAATATAAAAAATAGCCCAGAAAATGAACCGCCAAACTATCACAATTAGGATTTGAAAATCTCCAAATAGATTTTCATCAAATTTTAGTTTCTACAAATTTTGTTTTTTGGAGAAGGAACAATGGTAGAGGAAAAAAACACAAAGTGGACATTGATAGTACACATGCGAATCGTCTTGGAAACATTCGCCACATTGGCTGCATGGTGATTGAATATCACTATTCTCCAGGGGGATGTGGGCACGTCTAAGAAGGTGTGGGTGATGGTGATGGAATTCAATGGTCTCCCAATACTTGACATTTGGAATCTAATCAATAGGACGGCTGCAAAGTGTACGAAGAGATTGATCACAAATGACCAATTGATAGAACCATATGTTTGGATTTATTTCCCCCTCACAAATCTCACAATAGTACTCCTCATCCACGTTCGGGTCTTTGAGAGGAGGAGGGGAATAGGTTAGGGTGAATGGGTGTTTATCGTATCTGTGACTAACGGTACCCGGCAAAACAGCACATCCAACACAAATATTCAGATTGCAAGGGTCACATACAAATGCAAATCGAAGAAAAACATCATTACAGGCATCGCATCTACCAGACCATGTTTGCCTTAGAGCAAGGGTGTGCTTGTGAGCTTTGTGTCTGATAAAGCGTGGTAGGGATGCACACTTGAAGTATGGGAAGGTCATACAGCGGAAAATAAACGTATTGCTATCTGATCTGCAGCATGTACATTTACATAGATGAAAATTTGGGGTCAAGAGAAGTTGATGCTCTGGTGACATGGGTGGCGCAGTTCATTGGGTAACTCTGCACACCACCATGGAGAAATAAGTTACATTTAGCACAATAAAAAAAATGGAGCAGAAATGGTTTGTGCACACCCATTGCAATTTTCATCATTCTTCATCACCTCATTCAAGAGGGGCAATTTGCTCCCAGTAGAGCATGACTCACTGTTAAGTTGTTTGTCGTACAAAATTAAAGGGTGGCCATGACTAACATGTTGGATCTTTGTCGCCCCTTTATACTTCCCTTCTAGTCTAATGCCCTTAATAAATTGGGTCATCAGATTAACAAATTCATTGGGTACTGGCAAATAAGGCTGCAAATGAACCGAGTAGGGATGGCAATGGGGGCTAATGGGGTGGATATTAATTCCCCATCCCCATTCCTCTATAATAAATTTTCCCCATTCCCCATGGGTACCACCCTTCCCATTTCTTAATGGGTTTGCATTTTTCCTAACCCACTTTAATCCCCATTTTTATTTTGTTTTTATTTTTTATATTTAATGTTAACAACAAATTTTTTTTTTTTAAAGGTTCACAACAAAAGCTAAATATACCTTCAATCTTTTTTCTTTCTTTTTTAATATATTTAATGTTAACAAACTTTTTTTTTTTTTTTTTTAAGGTTCACAACAAAAGCTAAATATATCTTCAATCTTTTTTCTTTCTTTTTTAATATATTTAATGTTAACAACTTTTTTTTTTTTTAAGTTTTAGATAAATATACCTTCAATCTTTTTTCTTTATTTTTTAATATATTTAATGTTAACAACTTATTTTTTTTATTTTTTTTAATGTTCACAACAAAAGCTAAATATACATTCAATCTTATTTTATTTTATTTGGTTCAACAACAAAATCAAATACACATTAATTAATTAATTAAAAAGTTTGTTTTATAATAATCAAATATATAATTTTGAGACAATCAAATAAGTTTTAGTAATTGAAAAAAAATTGTGGAAGAACGTGGAAGATTAAAAAAAAAAAATTACAACCATCTCTCTCTCTCTCTCTCTCTCTCTCTCTCACTCTCACTCTCTCCCCTATATGTTATAAGAACCTATTTACAATGTTATAAGAGCCTGTTTGAAGAAATAAAATGTGAAAGAACCTGTTTGAAGAAAGTGTTATAAGACCCATATTAAATTATATTAGGACATAAACAAGGAATTGTTTGTTGATCTCTTCACCACGGACATTTTAGATATTACACCATCTTTCTCTTAGCAAATTTGAACCATTCATTTTAATTTATCCAAAATCTAATTATACCTTTTAACAAATCTGAACCACTCATTTTAAGACATCTATGCCGTACCACACCCAATCCATCCTCCATCTTCTTCCTTTAGTCCCTCACGAATTTTGTTGTTTGTTACTTTTAAAAAACAAAAAAATATTTTTTCAATTAAATTTTTACTAATTTCACAACACCATCACCACTATTCTCACTTTCACTATCACACTACCATCACCATAGCCACTACCATCATCACTGCCGCCATCACCCCACCACTATGTCACAATCTCTACTTTTACATTCGTTCCATCACCACCACCTCCAAATATAAAAAAAATATTTTAAATTTTTTTTATAAAAAATATTTTTCATTAAAAAATATTTTCTATCTAAATAAATGAAGCATAACATTGGGAAACAAGCTGATTTCAGTTAAATCTGTTCATAACTAAGAAAAATTCTTTTATTTTAAAAAAAATTATTTAGTAAGACTTTGTATCCCTTTTTTGTTTTTCCAGCAAATAAATCTTTGTACCCATGCTTTCTAACCAATCACAACTCATGCTTGTTTCGATTCTCTATAATATCCTTATTTTCAAATACATTCATATATATATATGTTGTATAAATTATGTGATAACATAAAACAAATAGATTCATACTCGGTAATTGAAATTTCAGAACAAGCAAACCATTCTGAAAATTACAATAGATAACAAAATAAAATAACATAGAAAAGCAAACCGAAACCTGCACTAGACAGTGTCCTTAATTTTTTTAAATAAATTTCAAAAATTCTAGATGTGCATAAAATTTGACAAGAATAATGTGACAATGTTAATTAATGTGTATTTGATTTTATTGTTGAGCCAAATAAAATAAAATAAGATTGAATGTATATTTAGCTTTGGTTGTGAATTTTAAAAAAAAATGGTTGTGAACCTTAAAAAAAATAAAAAATAAAAAAACAAAAGAAAAAAGATTGAATGTATATTTAGCTTTGGTTGTGAATCTTAAAATTTTTTTAAAAAATGGTTGTGAACCTTAAAAATAAAAAAATAATAATAATAAAAAAAAGATTAGATTTATATTTAGTTTTGGTTGTGGATCTTTAAAAAAAAAAATGGTTGTGAACCTAAAAAAAAAAAAAATAAATAAAAGAAAAAAGATTGAATGTATATTTAGTTTTGGTTGTGAATCTTAATATATATATATGGGGAAATTAGTGGGTACCCATCCCCAACCCATCCACTGTGGATATTTAAAGAATATCACTTACCATACCCAATGGATAAGAAAAAAAGGGAAAAATCCATGTATTTGGGTTGGGTCTCCATGGATACCCACAGAGTAGGTTATCCATTGCCATCCCTAGAACCAAGCTGTTCATGAACAAGCTCGGCTCGGCTCGGCTCGTTAAGGGCTCGGCTCGTTTAGTAAACGAGCCAAGCTCGAGCTCGAATATTGGGCTCGTTTAGTAAACGAGTCGAGCTCGAGCTTGCATGAGCTCGGCTCGTTAAGCTCGACTCGTTTATCTTTATTTAAATTATATAATAAATATATTATTTATATATTAAATAATATATAAATATATATATATATAAATAATAAATAAATAAATTTTTTATATATTAAATAATATAAATAATATTAAAAAAATTTATTGAGTCGAGCCGAGCCGAGCTCGAGCTTCATTAAAATTAATGAGCCCAGTCGAGCTCGAGCCCAGTTCCTTATCGAGCCGAGCTCGAGCTCAATAAACGAGCTCGATAAATAAACGAGCTGAGCTTGAGCTCAGCAAAGCTCGACTCAGCTCGGTTTGTTTGTAGCCCTACTGGCAAATTGATCAAATTAAGGTCAAAGATTTCAGCTTTAGTATCTGCTTTGCACTCCCCTGAAACCACAAAATGAAAAATAATAAGGTAAATTACACTCACCTGAGGTTTCTAATAATTATAGGAACCTCTCTTTAATTTTAATAATTACAGAAATCTCTCTTATTTTTTTTGACATTGTCAAGATTTCCCCCCCTCCCGTTAATTTAAGCCAAATGGTGTTAACTTGATTGAGAAAATGACCGTAATACCCTTTACACTTAATTCTCTTTAATTGTAATTTACATATATATTAAATTATCATTTTGTTTCTCACAAACTTTTTTTTGTATTTCCTTGACTTTGTATTTTTTTTTTTACACTATTAAGTTTTGAACTTTTATAAGTTTTAAAAAAAAAATCAACCATTAATGAAATTAAGAAGAATATCCATGTTTCTTATTTGAATTAATTTTGAGATTTAATTTAATAAAAATAATTTAAATGAAAGAACTAAAGATGGAGATATAGATTTTAGATGTAATAAATAACAAATTATTTGAGAATTTTATTATTTTTGAATAATTTATTTCTTCAAGTAAAATTCTATTTTAATTAGATGGAAGAAATGACAAATTTAAATAGTTTATTATTCTCAAATAATTTATTTACCTTTCAATCCCTATCATCTAATTTTAATTTATTGTAACGTCATTAAATATTTTTTTTTACTTTTATATTTATTTTGAAAAATTTTATTATTAAGGTGAGATATATTTACTTTTTTTTAATGATAATTAAAATTTGAGAATAATATAGGATTGTGAAAAGATAAAATGATAATTTTTTTTTATATATATTTATAAGGTAACATTTGGTAATTTTTATAAGTCAATTTTTTTATTATAAATATGAAATGTTATTATGTCTATTTTTCTTAAAAAAAATTAATACACAAATATGTTTACAAAACAAAAGAAAAATTCATGTTTTGTAAGTTGCTAGGGTATTGGGTGATACTAGCTAACATTGATGAAAGAGAAAAAAATGATGAAAAAAATTTGAGAAAAAAACATAGAGAAGAGAACAAATAATAATAATAATAAATTATATGGTGTTGCTATTTGTTGCAATGACACTATGAAAAAATGAATGAGAAAATAAACAGAAAGAAAAATGAAAGAAATAAAATAAAGAAAATGGAAAGAGATAGATAATTTCTCCAAATATGTATTTTTCATATGGAAAAAAAAAATCAAATACCTATATGTTTTTTTAAATTTTTATTCAAACTCTAATTTCTCAAAATAATTATTTATATAATTGGTGGCCCTTTTAAAAAATAAAACATCTTTTATACTTTGATTCCTAATTTTCAAATAAATGACTGTATTTAATCTAATATAAGGTTTAATGGTGATCAATTTATTAGCTCGTTTTCTTTTTTTTTTAGATAAGGTAATGTTCGGTTGTTCTACTATTATATATATGATTGTCTTAACAATTTAGATTTTTTTTAAAATATTGTATAGAATTTAATAATTTTGTTTAACGTTATTAAAATGATGTATGGGTCTTTATTAATTTTTTGTAAAACATCAGGGAGGTGAGTGAAATTTACTATTTGAATATATAAGGGCAATCTTAAAATTGTTTACTCATAATACATGGCATCAGCATGACATCATCATATTCTGTTAAATAAATTAACTAAAGATTAACGGTGGGGAATCTTAATAATAGTTTCAAAAATAATAATGGTTTCTGTAATTATTGAAACTATATGAAAGGCTCCTGTAATTATTAGAAACCTCATGCGAGGTGAGTGTAATTTACCCAAAATAATTGAATGTAATCAAATAATAAGGAAAGAACTGACGAGACAATTAAAAGAAGAGTTCCAAGGGAAAAAGAAGGTCAACTTGGATAGTTTGTTATTTGATGTTGTTATCCTCGAATCAGCAAGATTAAACTCTGGTTTGCATTCTCTGAAACCACATAATCAAGGATGAAACATAATCAATTTTTTTTATTATTATTATTATTTTTTTATTTTTAAAAAGAACCATTTAAGAGGATTATGAAAGAAAATCAGTTGCAAGAAAAAAGGGTAACATTCAGTCTTTGATGTTGCACAATTTACATGGACAAAATATTTAGATTCAGAGTCGAAATGTTCAGATCGGCCAAGTTTCAAATGGAATAGAATAGATGAGGGTGAGAGGGTGAGGTGAGGGTGAGGGTGAGGGTTATTATTGAGTTTAATTGTGCTAGGCAATGAATCAACACAATTCTGGTTGACCCAAAACCCACAGGTGGTACAAAGATAGGAGGTGCCTGTTGAATCATCCCATGAGTGGCTAACCCACTTAGAGAGAGTGGGGTGGTTGGAGAGCATTAGAGAACCCACTACTCTAATGGAGCACCCACATTGAAGATGACTGGGGGTGGCAACCTAACCCACTCACAAATGTTGTTGTTTTCTTCTCTTCATGATTGTGTATAAATATATGCAAAGAGAGCAGAGAAATTACAGCCAACTAAAGAGAAAAAACAAAGAGAGAGAGAATTATTTAGAGTGTTGTATAATTCTACCATTTGTTCAATATAGTGAATCCGCTGCCCGTGGATATAGGCGACTTGCCGAACCACGTTAAATCTCTTGTGTTATTGCTTGTGTGTGTTTCCTAGTGTGCCCCCGATCCACAACAATTGGTATCAGAGCTCGGGTTGTGAAAAATCGAATTTTTTCTAAAAGTGCCCAGATTTCGAAGTGCTTGAAATCAACTTTTGAGCATACTAGGAGAAAGATCTCGACGAGAGGAGTCCAACCAAGCAAAAACCAGCCCCAGAAGACCCTCCACGCGTTCTCACGCGCCCTCTGAAGAAGGACAGTGAGGCCCACTCTCATCACGCTCCATCACGCGCCAGTTGCAGTTCGGCGCGTCATCCCACACGCCACACGTGCTGCACAAGGAAGAAGGTGATTGAGAAGCAACGCGTGCATCACACGCGCACTCCACGTCAGCGAGCCACCTCAGTGCCGCGTCAGCGACATCTCAGTGCCACGTCATCATCAACTTCAGCCGGGCTACCACGTCACCTGCCAGGTCATCAGACACGTCATCGATATGTGTCAGACACGTGTTGCCACATCAGCTTCCGTTGACCAGTCAACCCAGGTGCAGAGAGTGATCTAGTGCTGCGCGGCTAAGCAGTTGCCACAGATCTAAGGCGTTGAAACTGTTTTGACCAAATCTAAGTCATTCGGAGTCTGTTTTTGACGATCCAATAGTGTTTTCAAACTATTTGGAGTATTCCGGACACATCCGTATGGTCAGATTTTTGAATTGGAGTTTCTAAAAAAAAAATAGTTTAATGGCAGAATCTACAGAGACCAGATCAACCGAGTCCAGATCAACCGAGTCCGTGAGTAATCCAGCGAGTACAAGCAACTCTAGGCATTAGACCCCAATGTCCCATGCTAAGTTCGAGGTAGAGAAGTTTGATAGAAGCAGCAACTTCGGCATGTGGAGATGCGAAGTGAAAGATATGCTTGTCCAGATGAACCTGCACTTCACTCTGGGAAACAAACCAGATGACCTGGACGGAATAGAATGGGAGAAGGTGAATCTCCTGGCTTGCAGTTACATCCGACTTTGCCTTGCAAAAGAGGAGAAGTATGCCTTCACAGAATATGATATTGCGAAGGACCTTTGGAAGGCGCTGGAAGATAAGTTCATGACAAAGAGCATTGAGAACCGGCTCTACTTGAAGAAGAGGTTGTTTCGTTTCGACTACAAGAAAGGTATTTCGATGAATGAACACCTAAACAACTTCAACAAAATTCTCACCGATCTGAAGAATTTGGATGATCACATTGGTGATGAAGACAAAGCACTGTTATTGTTGAATTCCTTGCCTGACTCATATGATCATCTTACTACCACTTTACTGTACGGTAAAGAAAAGATCAAGTATGTTGATGTTGCAAATGCCTTGGTAAACAATGAGTTCAGAAGGAAAGATAAGTCTGCAAATAGGGACTCAGCATCCGATGCATTGACAGTCAGAGGTAGAATAAATAACAGGAGATATACAGGGCGAGGAAAGTCTCGCTCAAAATCCAGAGGGAAATCATCAGACAGAAGACGTCTTGCAAAAGACGAGTGTGCTGCTTGTCGCCAGAAGGGGCATTGGGCAAAAGATTGTCCTAATAAAGACAAGAAAGAAGAAAAGGTGAACGTTGCACGAGAAAAAGATAATGGTGAAGGAGCAGCCTTCACAGTTTCATCATATGGCCAGTCTGATGAATGGATTATAGATTCCGAATGTTCCTACCACATGTGTCCTAACAAGCAGTGGTTCTTGAGCTTACAAGAGTTTGATAGAGGAGTTGTGCTGATGGGCAACGACCAAGCTTGCCAGACAAAGGGGATTGGAACAATTCGACTGAAGATACATGATGGAACAATCAGAATTCTTGAAGATGTTCGGTATGTACCGGATCTAACAAAAAATCTCATCTCAGTGGGAGTTTTAGACTCCAAAGGTTACAGAGTAACTATGGAAGGTGGAGTCCTCAAATTTGTTCGAGGAGCATTTGTTGCAATGAAGGGTACTCGACAAGGAAATTTATATTTCCTAGACGGCTCTACAGTCAGAGGGAGAGTGGCTGTCTCCACCAGCTCAGAAGATGATGCATCAGACATTTCCAGACTTTGGCATATGTGCCTAGGGCATGTCGGTGAGAAGGCTTTACAAGGGTTGGTAAAGCAAGGCTTGTTGAAAGGCGCCAAAACAGGGAAGCTTGAGTTCTGCGAGCATTGTGTACTGGGCAAGCAAACAAGAATCAAGTTTGGTACTGCTATTCATCGTACCAAAGGGATTCTAGACTACGTTCACACCGATGTATGGGGTCCTTCCAAGAATGCTTCGTTGGGAGGTAAACACTACTTTGTGTCGTTCATTGATGATTTCTTAAGAAGAGTTTGGATTTACACAATGAAGCACAAAGATGAAGTCTTAGACATCTTTCTTATGTGGAAGAAGATGATTGAGACCCACACAGGCAAAAAGATCAAGAAGCTCAGATCTAACAATGGTGGGGAATACACATCAGATCCCTTCTTTGAGGTTTGCCAAAATGTAGGGATAGTGAGACATTTCACAGTTCCTGGAACATCGCAACAAAATGGAGTTGCAGAACGCATGAACCACACTTTGGTGGAAAAAGTCCGGTGTATGTTGTCACATTCTGGATTGAGCAAGGCATTTTGGGGCGAGGCATTGAACTATGCTCGTCATCTTGTCAACAGACTACCTACTGCAACACTAGATGGCAAGACTCCCATGGAGGTATGGTCAGGAGTGCCATCTACTGATTATGATCAGTTACGTATCTTCGGATGTCCAGCTTATTTTCATGTTACAGAATCTAAGTTGGATCTAAGAGCCAAGAAAGCCATCTTCTTGGGCTTTAGTGACGGTATCAAGGGATACAGACTCTGGTGCCCTGAATCAAAGAAAGTTGTCACTAGAAGAGACGTTACCTTTGATGAGTCTACAATTCTGAAGCAACCAAATCCTCAACAGAATGAGGAAGCATTGAAGAAGTCAGTGCAGGTGGAGTTTGAGACTACAACAAAGACTAGTTAGCCAATCAACCATCCTGAAGAAGTCTCAGAGGATAGCTCGGAAGAGAGTTCAGATGAAAATGAAGATCCAGAGGCCCCACAACAATCAGAACCCATTGCAATCCGGAAAGGAAAAAGGGTTACTAAGCAACCCAGTTGGATGACCGATATGGTAGCCTATGCACTTCCAATCATTGAAGACAATGTTCCTTGCACTTTCGAAGAAGCCGTGCAAAATGTAGAAAGTGTCAAATGGAAGGAGGCTATGGATGAAGAGATCTGGTCACTTCACAAGAACCAGACTTGGGAGTTGGTGCAACTTCCAAAAGGCAAGAAAGCAATTGGGTGCAAGTGGGTTTACACCAAGAAATAAGGCATCCCAGGCAGAGACAACATCAGATTCAAAGCTAGATTGGTAGCTAAAGGCTATGCTCAGAAGGAAGGAATAGACTACAATGAGGTATTCTCACCTGTTGTGAAGCACACGTCTATTCGTATCTTGTTAGCTTTGGTTGCACAGTTTGATCTCGAGCTTGCCCAACTCGATGTCAAAACTGCTTTCTTACATGGAGATCTTGAAGAGAAGATATACATGTCCCAGCCAGATGGTTTCAAAGTTGCTAGAAAAGAAAATTGGGCCTGTAAGCTGAACAAATCGTTGTACGGGTTGAAGCAATCCCCGAGACAGTGGTACAAAAGATTTGATCGGTTCATGATGGAGAAAGAATACACAAGAAGTCAATTTGATCATTGTGTATATTTCCGTAAGCTTCCCGACGGTTCCTTCATCTATTTGTTCTTATATGTAGATGATATGCTGATTGCATCTAAGAGCAAGGTGGAGATTGACAAACTCAAGGCACAGTTGGCAAGAGAGTTTGAAATGAAGGATTTAGGAGAAGCAAAGAAAATTCTTGGCATGGAGATCAAGAGAGGCAGGAAGAAGGGCACGGTTTGTCTGACACAAACCCAGTATCTAAAAAAGGTGTTAGAGAGATTTGGCATAAATGGGAAAACAAAAGCTGTGAGTACACCATTGGCCCCTCATTTCAAGCTCAGTGCTTCGATGTCTCCCCGCACAGAAGAAGAACGAAAGCATATGGCACAGGTTCCATATCCAAATGTAGTTGGTGCATTAATGTATGCTATGGTTTGTACAAGGCCTGACATCTCACATGCTGTGAGTATGATAAGCAGGTATATGCATGATCCAGGAAAAGATCACTGGCAGGCAGTGAAATGGATCCTAAGGTACATACATGGCACGGTTAATCTGGGATTAAAGTTCGAGAGAGATAACCGACTCGGACAGAATCTGGTTGGATATGTGGACTCAGATTATGCTGGTGACTTGGACAAACGCCGATCAACAACAGGGTATTTATTTACGCTTGCTAAAGGGCCGGTGAGTTGGAGGTCAACGCTTCAGTCAACGGTGGCTTTGTCTACTACAGAGGCAGAGTACATGGCAGTGACAGAAGCCTTTAAGGAAGCTATTTGGCTACATGGGTTAATTGAGGACTTGGGTATTGTTCAGAAGCACGTTGAGGTGTTCTGTGACAGTCAGAGTGCCATTTGTTTGGCAAAGAACCAGGTTCATCATTCCCGCACCAGGCACATTGATGTCCGTTTCCATTTCATCTGAGAAATTGTGAATGAAGGGGATATTCTGCTTCAAAAGATTAGTACTGCAGATAATCCGGCCGATATGATCACAAAAGTGGTTTTTGGGATCAAGTTCTAACATTGTTTGGACTTGGTCAACATCTCTCGGAACTAAGTACCTTCGGGTGCAAGGCAGTGTTGATCAATCACTATGGACAGAAGGCAAAGGCATGATAGTCAAGGGCATCTCAGCAGGGGGTGCAGAACATCCAATCAGGGGGTGTCAGATATCTTGGTTGCACAAGTTCAGGCATAGCAGATGAACACATCCGAAACAGGAAGCGTAGAAGAGATCTGTGGGAGATAGGAGCAGAGGCTCTCTCCAAATCAGAGAGTGGTGTGAGTTGAGTTGAAGATGTATGATTCCTTCTTCCTCTTGTATCTCTGGTGTATTATCTCTAGCTTCAGGGGATGCAGCGTCTCAGTGAGGAGATGAAGATTCTGTTGGTTTTTTAGGCGTGACAAGATTAGCAGCAGTGTGTGCAGTGGATCACCTCACATGGGTTGATGGGGTGATTTGTTGAATCATCCCATGAGTGGCTAACCCACTTAGAGAGAGTGGGGTGGTTGGAGAGCATTAGAGAACCCACTACTCTAATGGAGCACCCACATTGAAGATGAGTGGGGGTGGCAACGTAACCCACTCACAAATGCTGCTGTTTTCTCCTCTTCATGATTGTGTATAAATAGATGCAAAGAGAGCAGAGAAATTACAGCCAACTAAAGAGAGAAAACAAGGAGAGAGAGAATTATTCAGAGTGTTGTATAATTCTACCATTTGTTCAATATAGTGAATCCGCTGCCCATGGACGTAGGCGACTTGCCGAACCACATTAAATCTCGTGTTATTGCTTGTGTGTGTTTCCTGGTGTGCCCCCGATCCACAACAGTGCCTTCTTGTTTTGTACCGCAAGCATCACAAAAGAACATAGCTGGCTTTTGAAGAGAGATCAATTGGTGTTGTGTATGACTTTTGTGCTCAATCCTTTGTTGAATACTATATGCCACCGAAGCACACTTCAAGTCAACATCGAAGTCGCATGGGGAACAACGGTAAATGAATTTGTTGTATGTTTCTCTACAGACATCACAAATGCTTCTTGAGTAATTATAAGCTGGGTTTGAAAAGAGAGTAAGGGGGTGTTCAAGATGAGAAGGATGTGTAATTTTCTTGGGTAGTTCTGTACATGATTTGTGCAGGAAAAACCAACAACGATTGCAACCATAATAGGATTGACCGGAGATTATTAGTTGCTCACACGCGTAGCAAGAAATTTTCACAACACCATCATCATCATACATGTGCTCTGTTTTGAGGATTAGGGGATAGTCATGGCTGAAGTTTTCAAGCTCCATCCTCTCTCTGCCTTTGCCTCTCTATCTTCCTGACAACAATTGATTTATGGTTGTGTTCATAGACTTACAGATTGCATGGTTGTGTTCATAGATTTACAGATTCCTTTGGACTTTCATGGCCTACAATGTTGAGACTAGGCATGCTCATACTTTTCTAATTTATTCCACATGCATTAAATTAATTGAGCAAGACAATTATTGTTCTGAGTAATTGTAAACATAATTTTCATATAAAAAAATAGGGTCTTGTTATGGTGTGCAACTTACACCTTACACCTTATACCTTACACTTACACCTTATACTTAAAATTACACCTTATACTTACACCTTTTTTGAGGTTGCATATGGTGTGCAACCCACTTACACCTTACACCTTACACTTACACCTTATACTTACACTTACACCTTACACTTACACTTTTTGTGTAAGTGGCACATGGTGTGCAACCCTAGAGGGTTGCACACTTAAGAAAAGTCCCAAAAAATATATATATACAAAATAATGTGGTCTTGTGTAACTCTCTTATTTCAAGGCAAAGTACTCATTATGTTGCATCATTCAACAAAAATTTTATGTATTAAGATTTTGTTTGTAAATTATTTTTTTTATAATTTTAATTTTTCGAAGAGTTCATAGAATAAATTTTTCGTATTTGATTATTTATTTTTTATTTTTTTTAGTTTTTGTATTTGTATTTGTATTTGAGTGTATTGGGAAAATTTAGCCGAAACCCTTTAATTGGACCCTTGTTTGGTGAAAAGCAAAGTACTCATCATGGTTGTATCATTCAGTATAAATTTTAAGAAAATTTAGACAAAACTCTTTCATTAGACCATTATTAAGTGAAAAAGATAATCCAATTTATTTTGCTTCATAAACTTCCTAAGGAAAAAATATATAATTGAGCAAGGACAAAATAAAATATATTTTTTTTCGTAGACAATATTGCCAAAGTATCATATTATTGTGAAATAAAATAACATGTTACTGTTACTGTTTAAATCAATTTCGACGGTAATATTTTTTTTATAAAGAATTTCATAATCAATATGGATCTTATTTGATAGATCTTGTTAAGAGAATTATAAAAAATACTATTTAAAAAAAAATAATAATAACATCTACAATATTATTTTCAAATTTAATATTTTAATAATAATATGTGTTTTTAAGAAATTTTTTTATGCTCATTTTTAATATATTAAAATTTTATTAGGAGTGAATTTTGACAAAATCACCTTATTTTTTAGACAGATAGTTGGGCAGAACTGTTAAGGTCTTGCTGGTTGCTATCAAGCTACCACAACTTTATGATTACTTCAAGATTGCTATCTACCTACCACAACTTTATGATTACTTCAAGATATTTTTCAGACAAATAGTTTCAAAGACTTTTCTGACGATTAAGACTTTCTATTTTTTTATAATCAAATTAACTATTTTTATTTTTTAATTAAAATAATAATAAAAAATCGTTAAATTTTAACACTATTAAATTAAATATCAAGTTATTTATTTTATTTTTGATTGTTTTGGCTCAATAAATATAGCTAATAGACTAATAGTTTTGGTTAGACATATATTTATAAAAAAATATTATTTATGATATTTTGGAGTTAGTCATAAATAATTGAGAAAATTGGTGAAAAATTAATTCTAGCAATTGTCTAAGCTATATGGTGTACGAAATAATGTCTACTTAAAATTTGCAAAGCTATATTGTGTCTGGTGAAGGTTTTACCCAAACAATAATACTACGGAAACCATTCAAATGTACATTGTTTTACTCAAAGAAATATACACTCGAAGGTTTTCAAAATGTATTCTTTAATGTTAGTTTGGCCATTGGAGTGGTTCATATCATCAAATGAAAGCATCATACAAAACCTATTACTTTGAAGTGGTACAATAATGAAGTTGAAAACAAAACCTAGAGAGAAAATAGGAGAAAACGGAAAATGAAAAAATGAAAAGCATCTCGGAGTCAACATTCCCCATAGTTTTCTTCACTAGCAATCAAAGTGCAAGGATAACAAAAGGTTACTCATCACTAATGCTCACATAAATCCATAGCTTCCATAAAAAGAACACATAAAAACTAATGAACCAAAAACAAGTGGTAAATGGATCTCAGAATAATATGACTATCTTTAATCCCTTTAAAGGGAATTACAGATAGATAACGTAGTTTTTATCAATCATCATTGATTCTTTCCAAAAAAATCCAATTGAGCAAAACAAAAAAATTTAGTAGTAAAAAAAAAAAAAAAAAAAAAAAAAACAGAGCAACCAAGCCAGACAGAGAGAGAGCTATATCCATAGATTTCTGAAGCATAAATCAAAGCAAAACAACTAACAAAGTAACAAACAAATTAAGCATAAAATAAGCTGTTAAAGCATAAAGATTGAAATTTTTTACACAATACAAGTGATAGAATTTTCTAAAAATCAGGAATCAAACACTTTAAACTCGTTATATGGACTTTTATATTCCCCAATATGAACCTATGTTAACAAGACATAAATTGGGTATAGGTACGGGATGTATGGGACACATGAATTTTGCAGTAGTTTTTTTTGTTTTTTGTCTCGACAGAACAACAGAGCCATTTTCCATTGGATTTTTTTTTTCTTTTCTGAATTGCAATTCAAGGTTATGTTTTGTCTAGATTCAGTACAACTTCCTAATCTCTGAGAGAGAGAGAGAGAGATGTAGGTTCATTGTATTGTGGATGATGTGCTAAGTTTACATAAGCTTCCTAATCTCTGTGTGAGAGAGAGTAATGCAGGTTCATAGTAGTCTGGATTGTGGTTGTGGATGTTGTTGTAAATTTAAATACAGTTAAAAAACCGAGGAATTAAACTGGTCCATGAATGTTTTCAAAAACTGAGGAATCTAACTTAGCCTAATCAGATTTTTTTTTTCTTTTCTAGTAGTGAAGCCCAAAGAATAGCAACAGCCGGCACAAGTTTCCCTAAAGAATCATTCCAATAATGGTAGCCTTGACAACACCTAAAGTAATATCATACAACGATGGAACAAAAAGTTATTCTAGTAATGTCTATTTTAACCTTCCTCACACTAGCACCTTCTAAATGCACAAAATTATAGCTCCAATGTGCTGTTCATCTACTTTCATAAATGTAAACATCTAAAACATGACTCTGCATTTTGTACATTATTTAACGATTATGTCATCTACAATGTCTGACTATGAAATTTTAGTCCTTATATTCAATAAAGTAAAATAAAAATATTTACTTCAGTATTTCATTAACACTTCAAAGAGATAACAAGTTCAAAGGTCATTACAATCACAAATCATAATTGTTCAGTCAGAAATTAAATTACTCAGAACACTTTAAAAATGATCAATTTTTACGTGAACAACTTAAAACTGAGATTTTCTTGCCAAATAGAGTACAAGTTTCTCGAGTATCACTACCCCTGTGATTATCCAGCTTCATCATTTGGATAATTAGCTTGTAGTCATTACATTCCGACACTGCTTTTATCTTAATCCAGACACAATCCATTCATCATCCATATCTTCACTAGTTCCACAATAATCAATCCTAATCTCGAAAAGGCCTAAGCTTTCGCACATTCAAATTATTCAGCAGGTCATGAATAGCTACTGAATTCATCAATAAAATTCAACATGCAAATATATAAATTGATTTAACCTATAATATTTTAAATGAAACATGTCATGATTTGTAGCAACATGAAAATAAAAATTACAAATAAAATAGTTCATACTTTAGGTAGCTGCAGAGGAGCTTTAACCATGGTTCATCCTTCAAATAATCCCCCAACACTAAGACTACACCAACAACTGAACCATCAAAAGATGTAAATTATTGATTTCACCTGTGGTTTGGAACTATTACTGTTCATTGTGTCAAACTGGACAAACAACAATCAACAAGCTTGTTAACCATGTAAGCTAACTGTACTGTCAAGCTGCCATATATGGCCATATATTCAATGAAAAAAAAAAAAAAACATATGTCTATATATACTTG
Source organism: Camellia granthamiana (assembly GCA_036172215.1). Taxonomy (NCBI): domain Eukaryota; kingdom Viridiplantae; phylum Streptophyta; class Magnoliopsida; order Ericales; family Theaceae; genus Camellia; species Camellia granthamiana. The sequence continues at coordinate 211,866 of JAXFYN010000128.1, forward strand.
TACAGATATATTAGCAGGAAAATTGGAAAAATCATGGATCAATCAATGAAAACAACGAGATAAAGAAGAAATTGAAAAATTAAATCAACAACACAGATTAAAGAACGATCGAAATCAGCATAGAAATTTAGAATAAATCAACACAGAAATTCAGCAACTAGGCATGAAACAAACACGCTAGATTACTGAAAGAGACAGAGAGTTGGATTCATACATAGAAAGTAGCTTACCGATTATGAATCTTGATTATAAATTGATCAAAATCTTCATCAATAGCCGATCGAAATCTTCATCACGTGAGAGTGAGATTCAAGCGACATTCAAATCTTCATCAGGTCTGATCAAAATCTTCATCAAGTGAGAGTGGGATTTAAGTGAGATTCAAATCTTCATCACGTGAAAGTGAGATTCAATCGAGATTCAAATTTAGTCGAGTGAGAGAGATTTGGACAGTGAGATTCAAGAGAGAGAGTCGAGTGAGAGAGAGATTTTGAGAGAGAGAGAGAGAGATTAGGCAACAACGGGAAATGAGCTACATAACCGTTGGAGACAAACTGTTAAGGCTCATATAAAATGAGAAGGAGATAGCGATTTATGGAGCCCTAGTTTTGCGATTTGATAGTAAATGTTTGGGTTGGATTGTGCTGTTGAAGTGATCCATTGGGCCTAGTGATCAGGCCAGCCTGAATAGTTAGGGGCCTAAGGCCCGTTATTGCATGAATAATTATCGTATTTTTTAAAAATTTAGTGGTGCTTTTTTGAAAATTTCATAATGAAAATGAATATAATGAACAAATCATAAAACATTACCAAATAGCGATAGTAACTTGACTTCACTATGTGGTATTCTAGTTTATTTACTTCCTTTCATTGAAAATTAAAAGGATAATTTATTTGATTCAAGTTCATAAAAATTTCATTATTTTTTCTAAAAAATATTACTAATCATTATTTATGTGAATGATTATATTAAACATCCATGCTCTAATCTAATTTAAAGGGATAATAAGATCAAAACTATTCATAATAATTCTTTTGCTTCCAAAATAATTAAATCGTGTTTTTGTTATTCATATTAATATTGAATTTATATCACAAAAACTTTAGTTTTGTGACAATCCAAAGTGTCACTGGAAAAAGCCTATACAGGCATTTTTCAATAGAGCAGTATTTTCAACAATTTTTTTTACTTTCAATGCATTGTAAACCATATAATCTTAATTTGAGATTTTCATATTTCTATATTTATTATCATATTATATAATTAAAAATTGTACATTGAATTTGAGCAAGGATTATAGCCATCCATTCTGCTCATGTTTCACATTTGTGCTTGCAAAAAAATAAGTTTTGTATTTGAATTTTAACTTAAATAAAAATTTACACCTAATTTGTTTAGAAGGAAGATATTTTATTTATTTATTGATATTTGATGCAATAAAAAACAAAATTTAAATAAAAAAATATTTTTTATAATCAACGAAAAATAAGTCTATTTGAGTAAAAAAATATTTTCAACCTTTAAAATATAAAAAACATTTTTCAGAATAAAATTTTGTTAATATCACATCACACCATCATCACAGCCACCTACCATCACCGCCGCCGCCGCTCTACCACCATGCCACCTCTTTCACCTTTACTTTCGTTTCACCACCACCACTCCACCACCGTGCCACCTCTTTTACCTTCACTTTTGTTCCACCATCACAACCACCACTCTCAAACGTATGAAAATATTTTTTCTAAAAGAAAATATCCGTAAAACATATGTTTTAGGCGCAAACAAATCAAGTGTTATACTAGGAAATAGTTACAAATATTATTTTTTCTCCTTCACAAATTAAACTAGGAAATGCTAATGAGTGAACCGTGGGAAAATGAAGTAAACTTATCGATCCCTTATTTCCCGCCACACATCGAAACCCTTCGCCCAAGTATGTATTCTTCTTTCTCAGTTCCACTTCTGCAATTCAAAAAACATTTCACACCAAATCCAAACGCAACTCATCCACTCTCCTCTACAAAACCCACCACAATTCATAGCTCACACACCAAAATCCAATCCTTAATCACAAAATCCATCTCTCAAAACATCCAAATTCCTCAAAAATGGGCTTAGTTTTCGGAAAAATCGATGTCGAAACCCCCAAATTCGAGCTCATCAAATCCACTGACGACTATGAGATCTGCAAATACTCTCCCTCAGTGATCGTCGAGGTCACATACAATCCAACCCACTTCAAAGGCAAAAAAGATGGCGGTTTTATGATCCTCGCCAATTACATCGGTGCTGTTGGAAATCCCTAGAATTCCACGCCAGAGAAGATCACAATGATAGCTCCGGTGATAACCCAATCGTCGCCGGAGAAGATTTCGATGACAGCTCTGGTGGTGACGAAGGAAGTGGAGGATAAGGAGAAGAAGATGATGACTATGTAGTTTATATTGCCGGAGAAGTATAGGAAGGCGGAGGAGGTGCTGAGGCCGGTGGATAAGAGGGTGGTGATTAGGGAGAAGGGAGAGAGGAAGTATGGGGTGGTAAAGTTTGGTGGTGTGGCGACGGAGGAGGTGGTGGTGAAGAAGGTGGAGGAGCTGAGGAAAGGGTTTGAGAGAGATGCGCATTTGGTGATTGAGGAGTTCTGGGTGGCTAGGTACAACCCTCCTTGGACTTTGCCTGCTTTTAGGACTAATGATGTCTTGTTACCCATTGAGTGATTTTCTAGTGTTTTGGGGGGTTTTTGATTGAGTGATTTCCTAATTTAGTTGCATACTTTGTCATCTATTTTGCTTTTGTTTTGTTCTTGACATTGATGCATTATAATTTAGTTTATGTATGTGCAAGAAAAGTTGTTTGTTGTTGGATGACTTTGAACATCTTGGCTCTTGGTTTAGATGGAATGAATGTTTCAAGGGCTCGTTATTTTGTCGCTTTTAACAATTTGTCTAGTGGATATAATGAAGCCGAACTCTTATTGTCTAACTGCATTATGCACACCATTTTAGAAACCTGAGCTACGTTATGCACACAAAATACTAGAAGAAGAAGAAGTGGAGTAAATTTGGGATATAAAAACCTAAAACTAAGATGTTGGATTAGTCGATGTTGAGACACCAAACATATTTGTTTCTCAACATGGTCACTAAACCTGATCTATAAACACCCCAAATGCTGCATTTGCACATGAAGAAAGTATAAGAGAGGAAAAGGAAGATTCAAAGCCACCATCACAATTTCTTACTAGACAAACCATCTCTCATTTTGAACAACATTTTGAGCAACGTATAAATCTTGACAAAAGAAAATAATTTTGACAAATGTGGAAGAACTTTCTATTATGATATTTAATCAAATATTACATCCAAGTTTGTGAGAAAGCCTTATTTAACAAATGAATTTTGACAATCAAAGAAAGTATAATGAATAGATTATGAACTTGGAAGTACTCCACATTCACATGGAGAGTTTCACTATGCTTTGTAACTGACCTGTGTGCATTATTATCAATGATCTATAACCTTCTCTGCTTCTTCCCATGTATGTTCTTTATCTATTTTGCACATCAAAACTGAAACTTGCTTCTGGAACAATCGAATTAACCTCGAGACTCGCCTCCGCCCTGTTGGCTGCCATCACCAATCCTGAATTTTGAAAAATGCAGTTTCTTTTGAAAACCCATATTGGCCACCTTCAAAGCATGGGGTTTCGTATACTTAACAGGAGAGGCCAAATTTGTATTTCTAACTAAAACTAAAATACTATTTTTGTGAAGCAGCCGATAGATTTGGTCCATGGTCAAGTTGCTCCTGAGAACTATTACAGACACAACCAAGAAAAGGATTTGCATAAAAATTCTCCTCTAACCATGGTGATTCTCCTGGCAGTCTAAGATATGGTGCTCCAAGTCTATCCGAGTGCAACCTCTTAACCTCTGAAGAAAACTCTTCCCAAGACATAGCACCCTCAACCAAATGATCAATCAATCTAACAAAAAATTTTCTGAAAACGAAAAAATGTTAAATGTTAGTAATCTAACTTACAATTTAATGGTTAAAGTACCAATAGAAAAGAGCCAAAGACAATGTACCTGTCGGGGTTTATGGTCTTTCGAAATCCTTCAAACCGTCTATGCCCTTGCACTACCTTTACCATGTTCCCATCATATGTGTAAACAAAAACATCACTTTCTAGTGCCATGATATATTCGAAGGCAGCAAAATAGTTCTGATACCGCTTGAAAGGCTGTAGCTTTTCTTCGGTTGCAAGAGTGGAGTGAGAGAAGACATTTGGGTACTATGAGGAGGTACAGATCATCCAAGTGTTCTAGAAGGTTAACCATTGCTTTCAGAAGAGATGAAACCCTCGGAGGAGATCCATTATCCGAGGTATTGGCTTAGTCTTGAAAGGGTTCAGAACCATGAACCTAGAGACCTATTTGAGCTCGGACTCGAAAGGGTTCGAATCTATGAACCTAGAGATCTGAAGCGCTTGGTTTCGAACGGATTCGAACGCAATCTAGAAGCTGCTCCATTAATGAGTCCTAGAGCACTTGTGGGCTCAAAGCTTTCTCAGATCGACGCACCAGAACCATGGGCGTAATGGAGTTCGAACAAAGGACCCGATCCCAAGGACGATGAGTGGAGATAAATTCACTCTTCGATTAAACTAGCCTATACTTGGGTTGAAGTGGCACGATCTAGGGGGTTCTTAAGACTCGACAATATTTGCGGCAGGGTGTTCTCTTGAACTACCCCTGACCCTTCTGCGGTAGGATGTCCTCTTGGACTACCCCTAACCCTTTGGGATGATTGGGGATCATTGATTAGGTGTGGCTAAGAAGATGGGTTCGCCGAGATGTTGATATCCTCTTTGGGGTTTTATTCATCCTCGGAGAGGTCACCGCCTCGGACAAGGTGGTTAGAAAGAATATTTTCCATCTGCCTTGCACATAGGCTCAATCCTACATCATGAGGTGTCTATAAATAGCACCCACCCATAGCTTTACCAGGGATGGATTTTGAAGAGACATTTTTTGGAAAAGAACTAATTTCCCTTCTCAATTATCTACCTTGAGAGTCAAAGTGGGAAATCTATGGGAGAGCCTTGCCATTATTCTCTCTCTAATTACTTTGCCTTCTTCTTCACCCAATCTCTTATCTCCATCATCTCTTTGCTATTGTGTTTCTAGTTATAACCATTGAAGAATCTAAGCCTCTCATCATTTCTAGAGAATTCGAGTTTTCTTCAAAGATCTTTGAATTTTTAGACCACATTCTTGAACCCTCTCATACATTTGGCGACTCCACTCGGGAGGCTGATTGGTTAATAGTCTCAACAAGATCCGGAATCTACACAACTCCAGTGAAGATGACGAGAGAAGAAGAAGTTCATCAACAAGGCTCTTCCAACGGTGGTAATGAGAGGACTCATGTTCAAGACACACCTCTCGTCCTTGAAGCCATTCAAGGACTCCAACACACTCAACAAGAGATTCTCACGACCCTTCAAAATCTTACCCACACCATGTTGGTGATAGGTTCGAATTTCACACCACCAATAATGAATGGAGGTCAAGTCGGCGATGGCAAGCATCAACAATTTCATGATGATGTTGGGAATGGTCAAAACCATCAAGACCCACTCCTAATTCTCCCCGAAGTTGCTCACAATGATGTGCAAAATCAAGTGCTAGGAGGAACAAGTCATGGCCAACTTGTGGCCCAGGGAGTGCAAAATCACGCACCTGGAGGATTGAGCCATGGTTCAACTGTGGTTGGAGTAGTTTCCGGCGCAATAAATGGTGTTCCATCGGCTGTGGAAGTTCAAGGAAGGCTCACAAAATTTTTTCTACAAAATGGTGCTTCATCCATGCCTAATTTTGTTCCACCGATTATAAATTCTACTCATGTACTGAACGGGTCTCCTTTGGCTCTGACAACGGCTTTCCAAGCTCAACCTGGCATACCCATGGCGCGTAACGGAGTGTATGGAACTCAATTCAATGCTCTATCATCGAATGTCATATCCATAGATGCCAATGGTCAATATTGCTACGTTCCTACACCGATGGTGAATTCTCAACACCCAAATAGCCAAGTCGCTCCAAGCTCGATCTTCAGGTCAACAAGCCAAGTTCCGGGAATACCACCATGAAGTTCTCTCCCTCAACAATTTATCACTCTCGCCAATGCGCAAGCCATGTTCGATGTCGAATGGGGCAAAAGGACTTTACCCTCTTTGCCCAATTTGGATGTCATGCCACCATACCCTATCGAGATGTTGAGTTATCCATACCCGAAGGGGTACACGGTACTGAAGATTATCAAATTCGATGGCAAGTAAGGAAATGCTCGAGAACATGTTGTTTGGTTCATTGAGACTTTGGGGATTCATAGTTCAAATCATGTCCTCCGACTGAGAGAATTCTGCAAGTCCCTCATCGACCTATCATATAGTTGGTACGTTAACTTGGCCCCAAACTCTATCTGAAGTTGGGAGGAGACGGTCAACAAATTCCACACCAAATTCTTTCAGGTGGCCGAGAAAGTGACCACACTCACCTTGTGTAAGGAAAAACAGTAAGAGGGTGAAGACATTTTTAAATATGTGAAACGGTTCCAAGATAAAGCCGTGGACTATCACGAGGCTGTAGAGGAAAGCTACTTGGTCCAAATCTATGTTGAAGGGGCATTGAACGGGTACAAGATGCGTCTTGTTAATCATAAGCTACCCACCTTCTCGGCACTAATTGAAGTATCTCAGAACATCAACATACCTCTCTTCATTTCTAGAGAATTCGAGTTTTTTTCAAAGATTTTTGAATTTTTAGACCACATCCGTGAACCCTCTCATACATGAATCGATAGTATCAGTTTTATTATTTTGAATACTGATACAGACCGTTTCTCTCATCAAATCACATCGAACTGATTAAAATACTTGGGTTTGATGCATTTTAATCGGTTTAAAATCTTTCAAACTTGAACCATTTTTAAATACAATCACTAATTTATATAAAAACTATTAAATTAATTATTTGTCTACCATTTCAAACATATCCAATTCATCCATTTTATAAATACTTTTCAATTCCTAAATTAACAAAAAAAAAGTTTAAAAATACTAAAATTTCAAGAATAATGAATTAGAATTAAGATTATATATAATAAGAATTTACAAATTTAAGTTATAAAGATGATAAAGTTAATTAATTAAGATTAATAATTTATTATACTTATTAATATCATTATATTATTAGATATTATATATATATAATATAAATACAATATATGTTGAAGCGATCGATTTCGATTTAGTCCGGTGCACAAGGTGCTTCAACCAATACCAAACCGAGAACAAAAAAAAATCAAATTTAAAAACGCACAAATTTTGCTAAAAAAAACAAATCAGATATAACTAATTTGGTCCGATTCAATCGATTTAATCAATTTTTTTGATTTTTCGTACCTCCCTAATTAAGATTCTCATCTAAAAAAACATACTCCATTAAGATTGTGTTTGAGAATCATGAATTCAAATTAAAATTTTCAAAAGTGAAAAGTTAGATTTATATTTTATTCACATTTTTCTTTATTTTTTAAATTACTATCCAAATCATAATCAAATCATAGCTTGTAGACTGTAGTAACTAGTCTTGAACCATTAAAGTTTAAAACCCTCGTGTTTGATTTATGAATTTAGAAAATTTTCAAAAGAAAATTAAAAAAAAATAGTTATATTACATCTGCCTTTTCTATTTTTATTTATTTATTTATTTTTTTACAAATTACTCCCAAAATTCATAAATCAAACACAATCTAAAACTAAAGTCATCTCAAACACATCCACACCTTACCATCTAAAAAAAAGGCACATCCACACCTTGATCCAAATTTATACCCTAAAAGTTTTTATAAAACCAAGGAATTTGGCTCTTCTACTTCATTTTTATTTAGTTATTTTTTTTAATTTTATTTAATATTTTCCCCTCTCTTTTTTTATATCATTCCTTAAGCCCCATAGGTGTGATCCCGTAGATTTTGACTCATTGTTAAGGTTTGATATCGTAGATTTTGACACATTTTCTCATTGAGCGAGGGGTACAAAATAGTGTTTACTTTAAATTTGCAAAGCTATATTGTGTCTGGTGAAGCTTTTACCCAAAAAATAATACTACAGAAACCATTCAAATGTATATTGTTTTACTCTAACAAACATACATTTGAAGGTTTTCAAATGTATTCTTTAATATTAGTTTGGCCATTGGAGTGGTTCATATCATAAAATGAAAGCATTATACGAAACCTATTACATTTTGAAGTGGTACAATAATGAAGTTGAAAACAAAACCTAAAGAGAAAGTAGGAGAAAACCGAACAAGAAAAAATGAAAAGTATCTCAGAGTCAATAGTCCCCATAGTTTTCTTCACTAGCAATCAAAGTGCAAGGATAACAAAAGGTTTACTCATCACTGATGCTCACATAAATCCATTGATTCCATAAAAAACACATTAAAACTAATGAGCCAAAAAAGAAAAGAAAAAAAAAACAAACTAATTGTGTGGTAAAATGGATCTCAGAATAATATAACTCTCTTCAATCCCTTGTGAGGAAATTGCAGATAGATAACGTAGTTTTTATCAATCGTCATTGATCCTATCCAAAAAAACACAATTGAGCAAAACAAAAAAATTTAGTACTAATAAAAAATTAAAAAAAACAGAGATATCCATAGATTTTTGAAGCAGAAATCAACAACTGTCTAAAAAATTCGTCATAAAAATGTTAATAATTGTAAGTTTTAGCGATAATTTATAAAAATCGTGACAAAATATGTCACTAATTGTTAATTTTTAGCGACATATGTAAAAAAACGTCACAAAAAAAATTATTTTGAGTGATTAACTTTTAATAGTTTAAATTTATCCTTATTATGATCTGACTTGAGTGGATGATTTTGCAATCTCAATCAACTCTACAAATTACATTATTGAATTTGAAGTATATTCACTTTATTTTGTAACCGGACATTATTTCAATCCTCTGCTGATAATTGGATCATCAACAACAAAAAATTTAAATTTAAATTTAAAAAATAGCCCAGCTAAGGAACCGCCAAACTATCACAATTAGGATTTGAAAATCTCCAAATAGATTTTCATCAAATTTCAGTTTACAAATTTTATTTTTTGGAGAAGGAACAACGGTAGAGGAAAAAAACACGAAGTGGACATTGATAGTACATTTGCAAATCGTCTTGGAAACATTCGCCACATTGGCTGCATGGTGATTGAATATAACTATTCTCCTGGGGGATGTGGGCACGTCTGAGGTGGTGTGGGTGATGGTGATGGAATTCAATGGTCTTCCAATACTTGACATTTGGAATCCAATCAATAGGACGGCTGCAGAGTGTATGAAGAGATTGATCACAAATGACCAATTGATAGAATCGTAAGTTTGGATTTATTTCCCGCTCACAAATCTCACAATAGTACTCCTCATCCACGTTCGGGTCTTTGAGAGGCGGAGGGGAATAAATTAGGGTGAATGGGTGTTTATTGTATCTGTGACTAACGGTACCCGGCAAAACAGCACACCCAACACAAATATTCAGATTGCAAGGGTCACATACAAATGCAAATTAAAGAAAAACATCATTACAGGCACCGCATATACCAGACCATGTTTGCCTTAGAGCGAGGGTGTGCTTGTGAGCTTTGTGTCTGATAACGCGTGGTAGGGATGCACACTTACAATCGACGATGAAGTATGGGCAGGTCATACAGCGGAAAATAAACGTATTGCTATCTGATCTGCAGCATGTACATTTACATAGATGAAAATTTGGGTTCAAGAGAAGTTGATGCTCTGGGTGACATGGGTGTCGCAGTTCATTGGGTAACTCTGCACACCACACATGGAGAAAGAGGTTACATTCAGCACAATAAAAAAAATGGAGCAGAAATGGTTTGTGCACACCCATTGCAATTTTCATCATTCTTCATCACCTCATTCAAGAGGGGCAATTTGCTCCCAGTAGAGCACGACTCACTGTTAAGTTGTTTGTCGTACAAAATTAAAGGGTGGCCATGACTAACATGTTGGATCTTTGTCGCCCCTTTATACTTCCCTTCTAGTCTAATGCCCTTGATAAATTGGGTCATCAGATCATCAAATTCATTGGGTACTGGCAAATTGATCAAATTAAGGTCAAAGATTTCAGCTTTAGTATCTGATTTGCACTCCCCTAAAACCACAAAATGAAAAATAATAAGGTAAATTATAGTCACCTGAGGTTTCTAATAATTATAGGAACCTCTCTTTAATTTTAATAATTACAGAAATCTCTCTTATTTTTTCTGACATTGTCAAGATTCCCTCCCTCCCGTTAATTTAAGCCAAATGGTGTTAACTTGATTGTGCAAATGACCATAATACTCTTTACACTTAATACTCTTTAATTGTAATTTACATATATATTAAATTATAATTTTATTTCTCAGAAACTTTTTTTTGTATTTCCTTGACTTTGTATTTTTTTTTTTTTACACTATTAAGTTTTTAACATTTTTTGTAGGCGCAAACAAATCAAGTGTTATACAATATTATTTTTTTCCTTCACAAATTAAACTAGGAAATGCTAATGAGTGAACCGTGGGAAAATGAAGTCCACATATCGAGGGCATTTCCCTAAATAAGCCAAAATAATAAGGGAATTCCCAAACTAAGCCTAGTTTTGAAAGATTTCCCAAAATAGGCTAAATCGCGGTTCACAATCGCGAGTTCAACACTTTTCCACCAATCTCGTGTGAAATCTGGGCAAAGTTAAACTCGCTGTTACGAAACGCGAGTTTGATTAATTTTTTTTTTTTTGTTTTGAACTCGCTTTTCAGAAGCACGATTTCATCCAAAAAAAAAATTCCATGGAACTCGCTGTTTGGAACCACGAGTTCATAAAAAAAAAAAAAACTTTCTTCTGAACTCGCTTTCTGAAAGCACGAGTTTAGCAGAAATGATTTTTGTTCTGAAGCACGATTTCATCCAAAAAAAATTTTCCATGGAACTCGCTGTTTGTAAGCACGAGTTTATCAAAAAAAATTTCTAAACTTTAGAACCGCGCTTTTAGCGTAATTTGTTTATTTTAATTTCAATTTTACTAAACTTTAAAGAAAAAAATCATTGTTTTGATGATAATATATTTCAAAATAATTTTTTTGGTTAAAATTCTTTTTACTAAAACCATTCTCATATTAATTTTTTTTTTCTTTCCTTTTGTCTTTATTTTGGGTTAGAATGTGTAATTCAGCATTTTTTTATTTTGTTTGACTAAAGTAAATTTATTTTGTTTTTTTCTTGTGTTTGTTTTGGGTTGGAAGGTAATAACGTAATTCATAAATTTTTTTGATAGCCTAAGTTAAGCCGTTTTGATGTCAATTTTTTTATAATTATTATTTCTTTGTTTTGCGTTAGAATGTGTTATTCAGTAATTTGTTTGGGCTTTAAAAAATCCGTTTTCATTTAAATATATATATTTTTTCTTTTGTCTTTATTTTGGGTTAGAAGGTGATAATGTAATTCATAAAATTCTTTTCACTTTACTAAAGTCATTTTCATGTAAAGTTTTTTATTTTTTATTTTTTTCTCTTCTCTTTGTTTTGGGTTAGAATGTGTTATTCAGAATTTTGTTTTGGCTTTACTAAAGCTGTTTTCATGTAAATAATATATATTTTTTTCTGTTGTCTTTGTTTTGGGTTAGAAGCTGATAATGTAATTCACAAATTTCTTCTCGCTTTACTAAAGCCGTTTTCATGTAAACTTTGTTAGGCTAATATTTTTTTTTTCACTTCTCTTCGTTTTGGGGTAGAATGTGTTATTCAGAAATTGGTTTTGGCTTTACTAAAGCCGTTTTCATTTAAATAATATTTTTTTTTCTGTTGTCCTTGTTTTGGGTTAGAAGCTGATAATGTAATTCATAAAACCTTAAGGAAAAACACACATAAGTCTCCCACAAAACTACATTAGTAGTACAAACATAAGTCTCAAACAACAATACATTGTGGACACCATGAACTGAACACACAATACATAGATAAACATAACAGTTAGACAGACAAATATTAGCCAGACAATCTGACCAACTCATTACGGAAACACTTACTCTAACACAGACATTACATATTAATGCATGACCTAATATTGCCGAAGTGTAGAGATTAACACCTAATTCGCGCTTAAATCGGTAGGTGGCTCAGAGTCTGAACAATCCGAAAGCTCAGCATCAGAGACAAGCTGAGGATCCTCCATGATACCCTTGATAGCCGCATCATTTGGTTCTGTTTTGTTCTTCTGGGCATCCTTCTTAACTATGTATAGTTGCATATCGCGGGCTAACCTACGGTTCATTTGAGAAATCTCACGTTGTAGTCTTTCACATAGTCGATCAACATTATCAGGATCTTCCTTTTGGATCTCAACAGAACGTGCTTTTGGCACCTTCAATCGATTTTCCCAACATAATCTTTCCATTTGGACTCGCTCTATAAATAGTGCGGGCCACTTCAGAAGTCTAGCGTTTGCTAAACCATATCATGTTTGATTATCTGATGGTTCCTCCACCAAACCACATGGACCTCGATAGTACTTGGGCATGACAAAATGTCGCTTCCCAAACCTATCATGATAAGCACAAGAGGCATCTAACGAAGCAAATGGTGTTTCATCTTTAGCATCGTCACTTCCCCTTCCCCCTCCTCGTCGTGAACTGTCACCCCTTTGCAAGTTCCTACCACCTCTGCGATTCCCACTCCCTCCCATGAACCATGTAGCCATGCTAATTTTTTAAAACAAATGAATGATAATTTCGTAGGGCGAAATGAGTTGTAAGGTTGTGTCTTCACCTATAGTCGTTTATATAGTTGGTTATGAACAACTTTAAAAATATGGCCCTGCATGACAATCCCACATAAACGAACAAGGTATGAGTTGTCAGTAGAATGAAAAACCAGAAAAAAGGAAATATTGTGCACCAAGTCACATGGCTTGACAATCCATCTGCATATACCGACAAAATAAGGGCATGCTCACTGTAAGGTAAATCAGTGATTTCACTGTTGCCATGTGACTTTCTGAATTGAGAATCACACATATATTAAGAAGAAATGAGTTGTCATTGTAATAAAAAAGTCGAGAAAAAATTTGAGAAAACCAAAGTCTGTGCACCAAGTCACATGACTTGAAGTCACATGACTTGACAATCCATCTGTATATACAGACAAAATAAGGGCATGCTCACTGTAAGGTAAATCAGTGAATTCACTGTTGTCATGTGACTTTCTGAATTGAGAATCCCACATAGATTAATAAGAAATGAGTTGTCATTGTAATAAAAAAGTCGAGCAAATAATTGAGAAAACCAAAGTCTGTGCACCAAGTCACATGACTTGACAATCCATCTGTATATACCCACAAAATAAGGGCATGCTCACTGTAAGGTAAAGCAGTAAATTCACTGTTGCCATGTGACTTTCTGAATTGAGAATCCCACATATATCAAGTAGAGATGAGTTATCACTGTAATAAAAAAATCAAGCAAAAAATCGAGAAAACCAAAGCCTGTGCACCAATTCACATGACTTGACAATCCATCTGCATATACCCACAAAATAAGGGGATGCTCACTGTAAGGTAAATCAGTGAATTCACTGTTGCCATGTGACTTTCTGAATTGAGAATCCCACATATATCATTAAGAGATGTGTTGTCATTGTGTATCAAATAATCGAGCAAAATATCGAGAAAACCAAAGCCTGAGTTGTCATTGTACATATAAAATTTTGTAATTGTGAACAATGACCGCAACATTCCAATTTTTAAAATTTTAATTTATAATAGGTTAGTTTTTTTTAAATTTGTAAATTTTAAAAAAATTATAAAATGTGAACAATGATTGCAGCATTGGATATTTAATTTATTTAAAAATATGAAATTTTGAAATGGTAGAAGAACTACGTGATTAGTAGACCATGAATATTGTAATACACATTTCGAATCAAGTACTCCGTGAAAAACTAGTACACATTTTCAATAAATTATAAAAGTTTGAATAAATTGTACACATTTTCAATTTTGCATTACACATTTTTTACTGAAGTACACATTTTGTAATACACACTTCAAATGTACGACCCCGTTTCCAAATAAAGAATTTAAAAATACATAATTAAATGTTCTATTACAAATGAAGAATTTCAAAATGATATATTACAACATGTAAGTATTACATAGTCTTCATCGACCAAGTTGCGCCGGACATGTGCGCCTGTCATGACCTGTCTGGTGGCACTCACTGCAACGAGCTGTCAAACGCCTGTCTGATATATCCATCTCATTCGGAATACGAGCCATAGATGTACGACCCCGTTTTACTTCTCGCAGACGAAGGTCATTAGGCATTAAGGTCCACTGCGGATCATCCCAATAATCTTCATGCGGTATTGGGTTGAATTTAGTTTCCCAAACTCTCATGTATACAGGAAGCCTGTATACTGGATCAACGTACTGGAATGGATTGTCACCGCATTCAGACATTACAGCGAGCATATGAGAACATGGATAGTGTCTTATCTCATATTTCCCACAACTGCACGTGGGTTGATTCATCCGCACAATTTGTCTATTGCGACCTCGTCCACGGCGAAAAGATGTTTGCACCTCAAATACACGGCGGGGCCTATAAGATAATATTGAAACAAACTAATCAAGTTCATGTTTTTAGATGTAATTAACTGAACAACATAATAATAACAATTTTTTCACATTACAAACTAACCTGTCATACGATATCAACTTGAAAGTATTTCCCCTTGCGATACCCTCCTCCATAGTTCTTTGCATCTCTCTAGGGTATTGGAAGTCATTGCGTACATCAGTTTCAGCTTGGGCTCCCATCTCGTCAAAATATTTGACGAGTCGTCGAAATGTGAATTCAACCATAGCTGAAATAGGTAAGTTCCTTGCACCTTTCAAGACGCTGTTGAAGCACTCTGCATTATTACTAGTCAATACCCCCCAGCCATATCCACCGTCATATGCAAGGGTCCAGTCCTCAGGATTCATCTTGTGGACCCAATCGATGGCTTCTTGGTTAATAGCCTGTATCTGATCTAAGTAACCATTACACTTTCGTCGTTGATCAGCACTCCCTGCTTTCTACAGAAGTTATTTGAGCTCCTTATTTCTGAAATGTGTGTTAAAGTTACTACAAACATGTCGAAGGCAGTGCCGATGATATCCAACAAATTGTAGCGAGGGATTCATCCAATGCCGCCTCACAGCAGCTAAAATACTCTCAGTTCGATCAGATATCAAAGTAACTCCTTGTCGGTCCATGACAATATGTTCCTTGATATTTTGAATGAAGAACGACCAAGACTCCAAACTCTCCCTGTCGACAACAGCGAATACAAGCGGTAATATTTTGCCATTGGCAGTGACAATCGTTGCTACAAGCAACACACCAGTGTATTTACCGTATAAGAATGTACCATCTATAGTTATAACAGGCCTACAATATCTAAAGCCATCGATGACGGGTTTGAAAGACCAGAAAACAAAGTGGAAGACGGGTATAATGGTTGCATGCCCAGTATATCTATGCTTCCATGTCACGATGGTGCCAGGATTAGATGTCTGTAATGCATGCATGAATTTAGGCAATTGCCTGTATGATTCATCCCAATCACCGAATACCATTTTAATTGCCTTTGCCCTTGCATGCCACGCCTTCTTATATGATATACTATAGTTCATGGTCTTTTTTATATCTTCGATGACATTCTTAATTGGCATATCAGGTTCATTCTGCATACGACAATCAAATAGGAGTTGGATTATCTAGATGTGAACACTATAAACAAACAAATATGTATGTGTATGTAAACGTTTATTTTTTATACTAACCGCAACTTGTCTCAAAATATGAGAAGCAATGTAACTGGAGCTAATATTAGTGTGGTCCCTGTTCATTCGTGGGTATAAACAATGGTGAGGACCCCTGTACTGCTTTATTTCAAAAAGACCATGTTTCCTACTAAGAGATACACGCAACCACCAACTGCAGTCGTGCTTGCAAGCAGACACCCAAAGGTCTCGCTTGGAGGTTACGACCTTATACTCTCGATTATTTGTTGCATGGTACAATTTCACAGCATATAGAAGTTGCTTCTTATCAAAAAAAACCATTCCTCTGTCCAACTCTGGATTTTCAGCACTCCAAATCCGGTTACGGGGAACGACATCACGGGTACTAATGTCAAAATCACCACCCATGTGAATGTTGTCATAGAAAGGGATTTCAACTCTAGGTGGAATAGGGGCATTTTCAGGTTCAACGGGAGCCTGGGCATCATATTCTTCATCATCATCATCATCTGATCCGCCTAATAAATTTTCTTCCTCACACATTTCATTGTCATCATCGTTTAGGGCGACATCAGGACCGTACATGTCACTGTCAGCAAACTGCACCTCGTTCACTGTTTCAGCCATATTACCAGCAACTTCAACCGGAGTGGTATGATGGCTGCATGTCGGCACATCTTGTGTGTTACTGTCAAATTCATAACCATATCCACCACGTGAACTTGATTCTACACCATGGCCCTGAAATGACTGTTGTGTGTTGCCCAGTGGATAACATTGATATGATTCATACATAGGAGACTCCCATGCGTCAGCAATGTAGTGAACGGACGAGAATCCATATGTGTCATGTTCGGGATATTGTGTACAATCTCTTTATCAATGTAGACTTCCAAACAATTTGGTGCTTGAAAACTTGCACCGATACTTAATACGGTGTTCAACGCCTCATCGTCATTGATCGGTAATATCTTGTATTTGCTGTGTGTTTGCCACTATCGATAAGGATATCTACATTTGAAGGTCAATCGAACACTTTCCCCATAACTTGCCACCTTTGACGTAAACATCTCCTCCAAATTGCTAAGTGTGGTGCCAATTTGCACCGCATATATCCCTTTCGGCTCAGCATCATATGCTACGCCTTCATCAGGATCCCGAATTATGTTTCCCCCCCAGTAGAAAATAATTGGAACAGTCTCCATATACTTGCTTCAATTAAGACAAAAAACATTAAAATAGCAACAATATACTTATATCTCCTTGTACTTGTAAAAGAATTATATGAAATTATACTCATTCAATTACAATTACTTATGACGCAAAAACTTTATTTAAGTAATCATCAATTGTAATCCAACATTCATTATTGATTTTTTAATTAAGATATGAGTTAAAATAATGATAATGGTTTAGATTTTTTAGCTTTTTAAGAAAAACATCTTACAACTTATGAAAAAAATAACATCATGCTCTTATGCTATGCTTTTTACATTACTTATTATTATTAAGATCATGCTCTTCTGCACATTAAATGTAATTCAGCTACATTTTAGGTCTAAAAATCTTTTATTAATTTTCGATTAATTTTGTATAAATTAGAAAGTAACAACATCTGTAATCATTAAACAAATATAATTGATGTAAGTTGATTTAGGTGATTGATAAATTATAAATCTAAGTAATTTACATAAACTTATAAGTGTAAGTTGTTAATGTTGTTACTTTTACTGTAGGTAAACTTATGAGTGTAGGAAAATCCAACAATCTTAGAAGGTAAGTAAACTTATGAGTGTAGGAAAATCCAACATCACTTATGTTGTTGGTAGCTCAAGTGGTAGTGCAATGGTCAAACAACTCAATTTTCAAACAACTACTTGGGCATCACCATTGCACTACCACTTGAGCTACCAACAACATAAGTGATGCTTTATTCACAGTTTAATATATATGTTTTGAGTACACAAGTCTTTTTCTTTTTTTTGGATAAAATCGTGGTTTATAACAGCGCATTTTTTTAATGAAAAGCGCGTTTTGTAACCACGATTTCTTAATCAAAATCGCGTTTTGTAACCACGATTTTAAGATTTTCCAAATTCCACGCGGGACAGGAATTGGGAATTCTTATTTTGGGAATTCTTTCAAAACTAGGCTTAGTTTGGGAATTGAATTAGTATTCTGACTTATTTTGGGAAATGGCCCTAGGTTGTGACCTTATATAAATTATAAAGTGTTGGTAAACTTGATTTATACATAAAGAAATTTGATGTATACATATTCATGACCACGCTTGTAAGTAAAATATGTAAAAACGAGTTTTCAAAACACATTTTGAACAAAAATTCAAAACCAGCACTCCCTCTTATTTGTCACAGACACTGACACTCACTCTCTCTATCTCTCTCTCTGACACACACACCCACAACACTTACACTTACATTTTAAGGATTAAAGTAAAAAAACAATCATTTTATATAGTTGATTATTATTTGCTATTATCAATTATCATATATATATATAAAATAAAATATTGGTATGAATTTTACAAAATAAAATTTATATATATTAAAAATTATATATGTTTGATGTGAGTGTGAGTGTTGTGGGTGTGTCTGTCAGAGAGAGGGATAGAGACAGTGTTTGTGAGTGTCTGTGACAAACAAGAATGAGTGTTGGTTTTGAATTCTTTGTTGAATTTTTACATTTTGCTTAGAAGTGATTATTATCCACGGGTCAACAGTAAAACCATAGTTTGCAACCACGTTTTCTGAAGATAGAAACAATTACTTAACAAAAGCATGGTTATGTATAAATCAAATTTATATCAAAAGCGTGGTTTGTATAAAGAATTAAAAACGTGGTTTGTAACCTAGACAGATATATCAATAATTTTAAATATGAAGACATTACGAAGATTATTCTTTTATTTTTCTGTTCA
The DNA here is from genome assembly GCA_036172215.1 of Camellia granthamiana. NCBI lineage: Eukaryota > Viridiplantae > Streptophyta > Magnoliopsida > Ericales > Theaceae > Camellia > Camellia granthamiana. The sequence goes on from JAXFYN010000128.1 coordinate 230,726, forward strand.
TATAATTTTATACTATAATTTGTATGAAGTATTGTATTTATTCAGTGCGATTGGACAAAATTGGACAAGTCATACAAAAATCTTAAATCATAGTATAACTTTTTCTATGAAATTATTATTTTCATTGAGTTCAAATAACTCGACTGATTTTGTATGACTTGTTCTTAATTTTTATTTCAAACATTGTTCACGTATAAGTTTATAACTGCTGGTCAAATTAGTGAGATTTATGGACAATTAAACAGAAGTTACTTTTATTGACATTATTCCCTCTGCCAATAGGGACCTTAATGACAAAGTTATTTGGTAGGTTATTTCCTATGACATTATTCCCTAACTTGGGGAAATAACCTCATTCGAAATAACGTAGGAAATAACTTAGGGAAATAACATAACAAAAAAATTATCGACCTGAATCGAGTCAAACTTGAGTTTCATTAATATTAAAGAGCTCTCATTATGTGTTAGAAATTAGGTATGCTCCTTTCAAATCTCAAGTTGAACTCTCAGTATGTTTCATTAATTGAGATTTGTCGGATCTACGTGGAATGGACGATTGGTGTGGATTGTAAGATTAGTCGATAAATACGTCAACTGATTCAGACATCCGACTATCACAAAAAGTTATAACTTAATTGAATAAACATAATGCAGGCGCATATAATGCAGGCGCATACAAAATAAGTCAATTGGATAATTCAAGTGGGTAAAAATGATCGAGAATGACTCATTTTATAAATCAATATTTTAATTTTTTCAAACATAATTCCTAAACAAAGTTGTTTTTTTTTTTTTTAATATCAAATGATTTCATAATAGCATTTTCCATGACGACTTGGAAGGCCTGTTTTGGCAAAGACGTAAAAAATAATTTTTTGATTTCTAATTTTTTGTGGATCAAATTATTCGACCTCTAATGTTTATATCAATTTTTTGTAGATCACTTCTAAAAAGTCATTTATTTATATCAAATTTATAAAAGGGAATGTCATGAAATTTAAGGAGGAAAAACTCTAAAATGAAATTCAACCGTAAATGGGACATGAAATTCAAGTAAACTATACTTTTTATATTTAACGACGATTAGATTTGAATTTAGTGCATAAATTTTGTCAAACCAATTTTTCTTATCGTAGGGGCATGTGGCATCATTGGCATATTTTAAAGTTTTCTTCTTTTTTTTTTTTTTTTGGTTTGGGTCAACATTCTAAGTAGTTAGATTTTTAATTTGTTAATAAAATTTTAGTGTACTACTTAAAGGGTCACCTATAGAAAATATTAACAATGACAATCACTCGTTAAAAAAATGTAATAAGAAAACGAAAGAAGGCCTACACCGACATAAAATTCAATTATCTGACTTTTCTATTTTCTCATATCCCTATCTCCAATATATACATATATATATATATATTTTTTTTTTTCTTCCTGGCCAAAATTATGAGAAAACTTCCATAGCAATTTCTTATCACAAATTTTGTCCCCTTACTTTTCAATTTCTTATTCTTACTTAAAAATTTGAAAGTTAGACCAAATTTATTTTTGTTACTTTATTAATTTTAAGTTATTACAACTCCACATCACCTAATTAATAATAATTTTTACAGCCAAATTAACGTTTCTCTTTCTTATGTAATTAATTAACAGCATTAAAATTATTGTAAATATTTAGCTGCATAGGACTAAGGTAATTTATTGGAATGACAATCAAAGGGAATGGCATGATTATTCCTTAAATATGTTTTGATTCAAAAGAAAAGAAAATATGTTTTGATTATTCCTTAAATATGTTTTGATTCAAAAAATGTTTTGATACCAGAAAATTATTATTATTATATATAATTATCTATTCATTATGTAAACATTATTTGTTCCTAAAAAAAAATTATATAACATTATTTAAAAAATTTAACTTATCATAAATTTCTTAAACCCTAATTTCTGAAACCATAACCCTCATTTCTGATTTCACAATTTAAAACCGTTAATTGAAAAATGATTTCACATTCATCAATTCAAAACCCTAATTCAAAACCAAAACCCTCATTTCTGATTTCACATTCAATAGAAAACCATAACCCTCATTTTCTTATTTCAAACATAATATTTAAATTTTTCTAAACAGATGCAACATTCAACATATTTCACATTCAACAGATTTCACAATTATAAACAGAAAATATAAACCATTCAACATTCACATTCAACAGATTTCTAAACAGATTTCACAAATATAAATCCTAACCCTAACCCCTAACCCTAACCCTAATTTCAGATTTAAGATTTCACATTGAACAGATTATCTATAATTAAAATTCAAGAAATTATCTATAATTAAACACATTCAACAAATTCAACAACAAATTATCTATAGCAAAAGATTTCACATTCAACAGATTATCTATAATTAAAATTCAACAAATTATCTATAATTAAACAAATTCAACAAATTATCCATAATTAAAATTCAACACATTCAACATTCACATTCAACAAATTATCTATACTTAAAATTTCACAAATATAAACCCTAACCCTAATTTATTATTTTTGATTTCACAACATTTTATTCACAAATATAAACCCTAACCCTAACCCCATGAACCCTAACCCTAATTTATTCACAAACATAAACCCTAACCCTAACTCCACATTCACGAACCCTAACCCTAATTTATTCACAAATATAAACCCTAACCCTAACCCCACATTCATGAACCCTAACTCTAATTTATTCACATTTTCACAAACATAAATATATTCACAATATAAACTCTAATCCTAATTTATTCGCAGTAAAGTAGATGATAGAAGCCATACCAACAAAAGAGAGATAGTACTGAAGCAGGGGAGCTCGAGAGAGAGAGCAGGTAGCTCGAGAGAGAGAGAACAGAAAGAGAGACAGCAGAGGGAGAGAAGGGAGCGGGAGAGAGACAGCAGAGGGAGAGGAGGGAGCGGGAGAGAGACAGCAGATGGAGAGGAGAGAGCGTGAATTGAAAACACGAGGCTGGGGGGTTTTAAATATAAACTTTAAAATCGTGGTTGTGAACCACGATTTCACTTACCAAAATCGTGGTTAGAAAGAGCGAGTTCAAAAGAAAACAATTTTGTGATGAACTCGTGGTTTCAAACAGCGAGTTCAGAAGAAATTTTTTTTTTGATGAACTCGTGGTTCCAAACAGTGAGTTCCATGGAAAAAAAATTTTGGATGAAATCGTGCTTCTGAAAAGCGAGTTCAAAACAAAAAAAAATTAATCAAACTCGCGTTTCCTAACCGCGAGTTCTTAATCAAACTCGTGTTTCATAACAGCGAGTTTAACTTTGCCCAGATATCACACGAGATTGTTGGAAAAGTGTTGAACTCGCGATTGTGAACCGCGATTTAGCCTATTTTGGGAATTCCTTCAAACTAGGCTTAGTTTGGGAATTCCCTTATTATTTTGGCTTATTTAGGGAAATGCCCCCACATATCGATCCCTTATTTCCCGCCGCACATCGAAACCCTTGACCCAAGTATGTATTCTTCTTTCTCAATTCCACTTCTGCAATTTGAAAAAAGTTTCACACCAAATCCAAACGCAACTCATCCACTCTCCTCCAGAAAACCCACCACAACTCATAGCTCACACACCAAAATCCAATCCTTAATCACAAAACCCATATCTCAAAACATCCAAATTCCTCAAAAATGGGCTTAGTTTTCAGAAAAATCGATGTTGAAACCCCCAAATTCGAACTCATCAATTCCATTGACGACTACGAGATCCGCAAATACTCTCCCTTAGTGATCGCCGAGGCGCCGAGGTCACATACGATCACTTCAAAGGCAACAAAGACGACGGTTTTGTGATTCTCGCCAATTACATCGGTGTTGTTGGAAATCCCCATAATTCCATGCTAGAGAAGATCACAATGACAGCTTCGGTGATAACCCAATCGTCACCGGAGAAGATTTCGATGACAGCTCCGGTGGTGACGAAGGAAGTGGAGGATAAGGAGAAGAATGCAGTTTATATTGCCGAAGAAGTATAGGAAGGCAGAGGAGGCGCCGAGGCCGGTGGACGAGAGGGTGGTGATTAGGAAGGAGGAAGAGAGGAAGTATGGGGTGGTGAAGTTTGGTGGCGTGGCGACAAAGGAGGTGGTGGTGAAGAAGGTGGAGTAGCTTAGGAAAGGGTTTGAGAGAGATGGGTATAAGGTGATTGGGGAGTTCTTGGTGGCTAGGTACAACCCTCCTTGGACTTTGCCTGCTTTTAGGACTAATGAAGTCTTGTTACCATTGAGTGATTTTCTAGTGTTTTGGGGGGGTTTGTGATTGAGTGATTTCCTAATTTAGTTGCATACTTTGTCATCTATTTTGCTTTTGTTTTGTTCTTGACATTGATGCATGATAATTTAGTTTATGTATGTGCAAGAAAAAGTTGTTTGTTGTTGGATGACTTTGAACATCTTGGTTCTTTGTTTAGATAGAATGAATGTTTCAAGGGCTCGTTATTTTGTCGCTTTTGACAATTTGTCTCGTGGACATAATGAAGTCGAACTCTTATTGTCTAGCTGCATTATGCACACCATTTTAGAAACCTGAGCTACATTATGCACACAAAATGCTAGGGGTATATTTGTTTGGATCGACTGGATAAGGGAGATTGTTATTCATCAGACTATTAATTTTAGGATACATTATCCCTAGACTATTTGGTTGAACTGAATTTGTATCATATGTTTGTTTAGTCATGAGATTAAATATCTGGATTGGACTATTTTTAGTAAATTTAATGTTTGGTTAGACGGACTGGATAAGAATAAATGTTCAAAAGGCTATTTTACCCTTATAATTTATAATTTATATTTTTTACTTAATATATAATTTTAAATTTGTAATCTATAATTTATAATTTAACAACACTAAAAAATTTTAATTTATAAGGCCATAATTTTTAATTTATTATTTTTAATTAAATTAAATTTATAATTTATATTTTTTATTTAATATATAATTTTAAATTAACAACACTAAAAAAATAATTTTATTTAATATGTAAATTTAATTTTTTAATAACACTAAAAAAAATTAATTTATAAGGCCATAATTTTTAATTTATATTTTTTATTTAATATAGAATTTTAAATTAACAACACAAAAAAAAAGATATTAAATAAAAGAGGGTCAAAAATGTAATTTCATAAGCTAATCCCATGGGATGATTTCTATCCCACCCTCTCCCATGAGATGCAACAACCTCACCGAAGCAAAAATTGGCTACTGAACAACGGACTATTAGTCTATCCGGACTAATAGTCCAATCCCATGCCCCCATCCTTCAAAACAAACACCACCTAGAAGAAGAAGTGGAGTAAATTTGGGGTATAAAAACCTAAAACTAAGATGTTGGATTAGTCGATATTGAGACAACAAACATGTTTGTTTCTCAACATGGTCACTAAACTTGATCTATAAACACCCCAAATGCTGTATTTGCACATGAAGAAAGTATAAGAGAGGAAATGGAAGATTCAAAGCCACCATCACAATTTCTTACTAGACAAACCATCTCTCATTTTGAACAACATTTTGAGCAACGTATAAATCATGACAAAAGAAAATAATTTTGACAAATATGGAAGAACTTTCTATTATGATATTTAATCAAATATTACATCCAACTTTGTGAGAAAGCCTTATTTAACAAATGAACTTTCGCAATCGAAGAAAGAATACTGAATAGATTATGAACTTGGAAGTACTGTACATTCACATGGAGAGTTTCACTACGCTTTGTAACTGACCTGTGTGCATTATTATCAATGATCTATAACCTTCTCTGCTTCTTTCCATGTATGTTCTTTATCTATTTTGTACACCAAAATTGAAACTTACTTCTGGAACAATCAAATTAACCTCGAGCCTCTCTTCTGCCCTATTGGTTGCCATCACACTCCTGAATTCTGAAAAATGCAGTTTCTTTTGAAAACCCATATTGGCCACCTTCAAAGCATGGGGTTTCGTATACTTAACAGGAGAGGCCAAATTTGTATTTCTAACTAAAACTAAAACAATATCTTTGTGAAGCAGCTGATAGATTTGGTCTATGGTCAAGTTGCTCATGAGAACCATTACAGACACAAACCAGTAAAAGGATTTGCATAAAAATTCTCCTCTAGACTTGGTGATTCTCCTGGCAGCCTAAGATATGGTCCTCCAAGTCTATCTGAGTGCAACCTCTTAACCTCTAAAGAAAACTATTCCCAAGACACAGCACCCTCATCCAAATGATCAATCAATCTAACAAAAAAAATTTTGAAAATGAAAAAATGTCAAATATTAGTAATCTAACTTACAATTTAATGGTGAAAGTTCCAATAGAAAAGAGCCTAAGACAACGTACCTGTCGAGGTTTATGGTCTTTCGAAATCCTTTAAATCGTCTATGCCCTTGCACCACCTTTGCCATGTTCTCATCATATGTAAACAAAAACATCATTTTCTAGTGCCATGATATAATCCAAGGCAGCAATACGGTTTTGATACCGCTTGAAAGGTTGTAGCTCTTCTTCAGTTGCAAGAGTGGAGTGAGAGAAGACGTTTGGGTACTCTGAGGAGGCCCAGATCATACGAGTGTTCCAGAAGGTTAACCATTGCTTTCAGAAGAGATGAAACCCTCGGAGGAGATCCATTATCCAAGGTATTGGCTTAGTCTTGAAAGGGTTCAGAACCACAAACCTAGAGACCTATTTGAGCTCAAACTTGAAAAGGTTCGAATCTATGAACCTAGAGATCCGATGTGGTTGGCTTTGAATGGATTCGAACGCAATCTAGAAGCCGTTCTATTAATGAGTCCCAGAACACTCGCGGGCTCGGAGCTTTCTGGGATCTACGCACCAGAACCATGGGCGTAATGGAGTCCGAACAAAGGACCCGATCCCGAGAACGATGAGTGGAGATAAATTCACTCTTCGGTTAAACTAGCCTATACCCGGGTCGATGTGGCACGATCTAGGGGGTCCTTGAGACTCGACAACATTTGTGGCAGGGCGTTTTCTTGAACTACCCCTGACCCTTCTGTGGTAGGATGTCCTCTTGGACTACCCCTGACCCTTTGGGATGATTGGGGATCATTGGTTAGGTGTGGCTAAGAAGAAGGTTTGCTGAGAGGTTGATCTCCTCTTCGGGTTTTCCTCATCCTCAAAGAGGTCACCTCCTCGAATAAGGTGGTTAGAGAGACTATTTCCCATGTGCCTTGCACATGGGCTCCATCCTACATCATGAGGTGCCTATAAATAGCACCCACCCATAATTTTACAAGGGATGGATTTTGGAGAGACATTTTTTGGGAAATAACTAATTTTCCTTCTCAATTATCTACATTGAGAGTGAAAGTAGGAAATTTATGGGCGAGCCTTGCCATTATTTTCTCTGTAATTACTTTGCCTTCTTCTTCACCCAATCTCTTATCTCCATCATCAATTTGCTATTGTGTTTCTAGTTGCAACCATTGAAGAATCTAAGCCTCTCATCATTTCTAGAGAATTCAAGTTTTCTTCAAAGATCTTTGAATTTTTAGGCCACATTCTTGAACCCTCTCATACATTTGGTGACTCCACTGGGGAGGCGCATTAGTTAATAGTCTCAACAAGATCTGGAATCTACACAACTCCAGTGAAGATGGCGAGAGAGGAAGAAGTTCATCAACAAGGCTCTTCCAACGGTGGTAAAGAGAGGACTCAAGTTCAAGACACACTCCAGCACACTCAACAAGAGATTCTCACAACCCTTCAAAATCTCACCCACACTGTAACACCCCAAAAATGCATATTATAATTATTTGAATTATCCATGTGTTAATTGCAGATTATATGATTTAATTTGTGTATATCTATCCAAATTGGGAAATTATTTGTTGAAAATATAACTTTGGAATTGAAATTGACGACCTTACTGGGTTCAGAAATTGAAATTGAGTACATGGATATGTTAATTGAAATTTTTAGAGTTATCTGGGAAGTTTAATTAAAAAAATGATTCCGTCTGATTTGCTAATTTTAACAAATTAGAATTAAGAAATTGGAAAGGAATTAGAGCCTAATTCATTTTAATATAATTTGATTTAGCGTAATTAAGATTATATTGTGATGAAGATTAATTAAATTGATTGTGATTGGTTCACATTAATTAAGTGATTTATTATTAACCTTTTAGAATAAATAAAGATAGAAAAGAAATCTTACTCATCACTTGAATAGGAATAAGATTGAAGTGTAGTAGGTTTATCTTGCACCCAATTACATACACGTAGAGAGAGGGAAAGATTTTGTGAGGGTCCAACAAAGAGTGAGAAAGAAAGGAGAAGAGAATTTTGAGACTTCAACAAAGAAAAGAAAAGGGAGAGGAAGAACATTAAGGAAGAATATTGAGCTCTTCCCAATTCATCAATTTTAGGTAAGATTTTCATTAGAAATTCTTGAAATTGAACTTCCCACACTCATCATCCTCTAAGACAAAGGGCTAATTAGAATGAATTCTTGGTTAATTGGGAGCTTTAATGTTAGAATTGGCAAAGTAAAACATGCAAGCTAAGGTAGAAAAGAATTGGAAGAATTTGGTCCTAAATTCAACATGCATGACATAATTTCCATGGAATTCATGATTTTTTGCTTGTCTTTACTTATTACTTGAGTTTTCAAAGGGAAGAGGAAACCTCCATGTAAATTTTCAGTTTTGGAACTCAATTTGTTTACATTATGATACTTCATATTTAAATTAAAAGATTGACTTGTTGCATGGCAATTGAACCTTCTCTTGATTTGGTGAGTTTTTGGTTGAAGTAAGAAATCATGAATTCAAAGTATGTTTGATGAATATTTGGCCTTGGCTTGTATGGAAATGAAACTGGTTTTGAAAAACATTAACTCCAAAAACTTAGCAGATTTTTGGGCTAGTTTTTCACCCAGATCGCTCGAGCGACCTGGGCCACCGCTCGAGCGGCCAACCTTGGTTTGACCAAAGTTGCACACTGCCTTACCACCGCACGTGTGGCAAAATAGGGCAGATTTTCCAATTTTATTATTTTTCATTTTCTAATTTATGGGCCTTCATTTACATGATTTTCACGTGTCATACACATCCATATGCATATTATAAGCATGAAAGAAATTAAAGAAAGATTAGAAATAACTGAACGAACAAGTAACGGATAAATCGAAAAATGTTAAGAATCGACTGATTGACTCGAATGTATATTGAGAAATTGTGCTACGAATATTTGTGTTTGTAGGTCAAGACTCGAAGACCGAACAACGGGTATTGGAAGGGCATTGTGAGTAACATTTCTATAAAGATATGTTTGTATGGTATATGTTTAAACTGTTATATGATAAGCTATGGTTTCTGAAATGTTATTTTGATACGTGAACGAATGTCCTATTTTGATCTATTATGGCATCCACAGATAGTCCCAAGTCATGGGGACGGCATGTAAATGTGGGTCCATGATATATACATGATACGAGATCTCGTTAGCCACTTCATTGTGGTGATATGTGTTTAATCGGTATCCGAAACCGATTACTCTAGTCAGAAGACGATATGTGATATGTTTTGTGAGATGTACCATTATGTTATGTTTTGATATGAGACTGATATGAATGATTGTGACATGATTTGTTTTACAAATATGTTATATGTGCAATTCGTTCACTAACTCCTTTACTTTAATGTTATTTACTAGGCTTTAGCTCACTGTTTTTATATATATTTATAGGTGAGCGTTCTAGAGGGCATAGGTGAGCGTTCTGGAGGGCAAGTGTAGAAGGGTTTTTACTGAGACAACCGTTTTGAAGCCTACCAAGTGTTCTGAGTGCCTCCGAGTTGGGGCTAGGCTTGGAAGGTTGTTAGCAAGCTTTTAATTATGTTGTACACTTTTGACCCGTACATACGTTTTGTATAAGATTTAATGTTATATGTTATGTAATGTAAGTGGGTAAATTAACGTTTTTGCATGTAATTATTTGTTCATATAGATGCACAGCTCATTGGACTATTAGTGTTTTAGTCTTTTGCTTCCGTAAGCCCCGATTATTTTTATTGTACATGAAGGCCTTTGGTAATCCAAGGATTACTGGCCGGTTACGATGCCAAACTTTTAGGGATGTGTTTGGGCGTGACACACACCGTGTTGGTGATGAGTTTGAATTTCGTACCACCAGCAACAAATGGAGGTCAAGTCGGCATTGGCAAGCATCAACAACTTCATGGTGATGTTGGGAATGGTCAAAACCATCAAGACCCACCCCCAATTCTTCTTGAAGTTGCTCAAAATGGTGTGCAGAATCAAGTGTTAGGAGGAACAAGTAATGGCCAACTTGTGGCCCATAGAGCGCAAAATCACGCACCTGGAGAATCGAGCCATGGTCCAGTGGTGGTTGGAGTAGTTTCCGGTGCGACGAATGGTGTTCCATCGGCTGTGGAAGTTCAAGGAAGGTCCACAGAAATTTCTCTACAAAATGGTTCTTCATCCATGCCTAATTTTGTTCCACCGATTATAAATTCTACTCATGTACTGAGCGGGTCTCTTTTGGCTCCGATAACAGCTTTCCAAGCTTAACCTGACATACCTATGGTGTGTAACGGAGTTTATGGAACTCAATTCAACACTCTATCACCGAATGTCATATCTATAGATGCCAATGGTCAATATTACTACGTTCCTATACAGATGGTGAATTCTCAACACCCAAATAGCCAAGTCGCTCCAAGCTCGGTCTTCGGGTCTACTACCCAAGTCCCGGGAATACCACCATGAAGTTCTCTCCCTCAACAATTTATCACTCTCGCTGATGCGCAAGCCATGTTCGATCTTGAACGGGGCAAAATGACTTTACCTTCTTTGCCCGATCTAGATGTTAAGCCACCATACCCTATCGAGATATTGAGTTATTCATACCCGGAGGGGTACACGGTGCCGAAGTTCATCAAATTCGATGGCAAGCAAGGAAATGCTCGAGAATATGTTGTTTGGTTCATTGAGACTTTGGGGATTCATGGTTCAAATCATGTCCTCCGACTGAAAGAATTCTCGAAGTCCCTCACCTACCGAGCATATAGTTGATACGTTAACTTGGCCCCAAACTCTATCCGAAGTTGGGCAGAGACGGTCAACAAATTCCACACCAAATTCTTTCAGGTGGCTGAGAAAGTGACCACACTCACCCTATGTAAGGAAAAGCAATAAGAGGGTGAAGACATTCTTGAATATGTGAAGAGGTTCCAAGACAAAGCCGTGGACTACCACGAGGCTGCAGAGGAAAGTTACTTGGTCCAAATCTGTGTTGAAGGGGCATTGAATGGGTACAAGATGCTTCTTGTTAATCACAAGCTACCCACCTTCTCGGCACTAATTGAAGCATCTCGGAACATCAACACACCTCCTATCATTTCTAGAGAATTCGAATTTTCTTCAAAGATCTTCGAATTTTTAGACCACATTCTTGAATCCTCTCATACATGAATTGATAATATCGGTTTTATTATTTTGAATATCGATATAGACCATTTATCTTATCAAATCGCATCGAACTGATTGAAATAGTTCGGTTTGAAGCATTTTAATCGGTTTAAAATCTTTCAAACTTCAGCCATTTTTAAATATAATCACTAATTTGTATAAAAATATTAAATTAATTATTTGTCTACCATTTCAAACATATCCAATTCATCCATTTAATAAATACTTTTCAATTCCTAAATTAACAAAAATAAAAACAAAACAAGTTTAAAAATATGAAAATTTCAAGAATAATGAATTAGAATTAAGATTATATATAATAAAAATTTACAAATTTAAGTTATAAAGACGATAAAGTTAATTAATTAAGGTTAATAATTTATTATACTTATTAATATCATTATATTATTAGATTATATATACATATATTATAAATACAATATATGTTGAAGCGATCGATTTTGATTTAGTCTGGTGCACAAGGTGCTTGAACCAATACCGAACCGAGAACCACAAAAAAAAAAAAAAAAAATCAAATTTAAAAACGCACAATTTTTGCTAAAAAACAAATCAAATATAACTAATTTGGTCCGATTCAATCGATTTAATTGATTTTTTTGATTTTTCGTACCTCCCTAATTAAGATTCTCATCTAAAAAAACATACTCCATTAAGATTGTGTTTGAGAATCATGAATTCATATTAAAATTTTAAAATGTGAAAAGTTAGATTTATATTTTATTCATATTTTTCTTTATTTTTTAAATTACTATCCAAATCATAATCAAATCACAGGTTGTAGACTGTAGTAACTAGTCTTGAACCATTAAAGTTTAAAACCCTCATGGTTGATTTATGAATTTAAGAAAAATTTGAAAAGAAAATTTAAAAAAATTAAAAAAAAATATAGTTATATTACATCTGCCTTTTCTATTTTTTTTTTTACAAATTACTCCGAAAATTCATAAATTAAACACAATCTATACGCTAAAGTCATCTCAAACACATCCACACCTTACCATCTAAAAAAAAGACACATCCACACCTTGATCCAAATTTATACCATAAATTTTTTTATAAAATCAAGGAATCTAGCTCTTCTACTTCATTTTTATTTACTTATTTTATTTACTTTTATTTAATATTTTTCCCTCTCTTTTTTTATATCATTCGTTAAGTCCCATACGTTTGATCCCGTAGATTTTGACACATTTTCTCATTGAGCGAGGGGTACCAAATAATGTTTACTTTAAATTTGCAAAGCTATATTGTGTCTGGTGAAGCTTTTACCCAAACAATAATACTACAAAAACTGTTCAAATGTATATTGTTTTACTCCAACAAACATACATTTGAAGGTTTTCAAATGTATTCTTTAATGTTAGTTTGGCCATTGGAGTGGTTCATATCATCAAATGAAAGCATCATAGGAAACCTATTACATTTTGAAGTGGTACAATAATGAAGTTGAAAACAAAATCTAAAGAGAAAATAGGAGAAAACAGAACAAGAAAAAATAAAAAGCATCTCAGAGTCAATAGTCCCCATAGTTTTCTTCACTAGCAATCAAAGTGCAAGGATAACAAAAGGTTTACTCATCACTGATGCTCACATAAATCCATTGATTCCATAAAAAACACATTAAAACTAATGAGCCAAAAAAGAAAAGAAAAAAACAAAAACTAATAGTGAGGTAAAATGGATCTCAGAATAATATGGCTATCTTCAATCCCTTTTGAGAGAATTACAGATAGATAACGTAGTTTTTATCAATCATCATTGATCCTATCCAAAAAAACACAATTGAGCAAACAAAAAAATTTAGTACTAATAAAAATAAAAAATAAAAATAGAGCAGCCAAGCTAGACAAAGAGAGAGCTATATCCATAGATTTCTGAATCAGAAATCAACAACAGTCTAAAAAACTTGTCACAAAAAATATTAATAATTGTAAGTCTTAGCGATAATTTATAAAAATTGTGACAAAAAAATGTCACTAATTGTTAATTTTCAGCGACATACATAAAAAACCGTCACAAAAAAATTTATTTTGAGTGATTAACTTTTAACAGTTTAAATTTATCCTTATTATGATCTGACTTGAGTGTATGATTTTGCAATCTCAATCAACTCTACAAATTACATTATTGAATTTGAAGTATATTCACTTTATTTTGTAACCGGACATTATTTCATTCCTCTGTTGACAATTGCATCATTGTAACGCCCTCAAAATAATACATAAAACCCCGCATTCTTAGCATGCATTGATATAAGAGAAATAAACACTTATCCATTCATCAGAGTAGTTCTTACAAATGTATTACATGTTGACAACAAAAGTAATGCCCTATGGGCTTACAACTTTCCAAGCCAACACTTGGTTACAAAAAAAGAGTACCAACTCAAATATAAATTAAGCCCTTGGCTTGAGTTTATATGTAATACATCAAAAGATAACAAAATAATCAAAAAGAGTCTTCAACTCCCAGAACCTCCCAAGCTATGATCTTGGAAGTGGCATATCACCTGGACTTGAAAATGATGTCCCATATAGGGTGAGCCATAACCCAGTAGAGATATACTAAACTAACTATAAGCAATGACTAAAATAATAGCATGTGATAGATGGTTAACGCTTATAACAAATTTATATCATATTACAGCTCCATGACAATCATGTCCATGTTACCTTTCACTTTCCTTTACTTATCAATTCATTTCATGAACGTGGCTCAGAACCTGGCCAGATAATTTAAAAGAGATTACATCTCAGATTTTATCAGTTCCATACTTTGCAATTCCTATGAGATCACAACTCATATTAAAACACTTCCAATACTTCACATAATACACATATTTGCTGTATTAACACTTCCATTTAGTACACATATTTGCTGTACAAACATTTTATAAAGATACATATATTTGCTGTATCTATGGAGTCCATCCCCTATCTTCTCCCAAACTGGTTTGAGAGTCCATCCCCTATCTCCCCTCAAACCGTGGAGTACATCTCCTATCTCCTCCCACACATTACACATATTCCAAGTATATAAGCAATTATCATACACAAGGATCAATCAATACACATATTTGATGTATTATTCCAACTGTCATATTCAATGACATATTCAATATGATTAGTTTCGGTTTTCCCTAGTCAACATGCAGTGTCTACAACAATCAAGACTATCCTCCACCGATAGCCCAAAGCAGATATTTCTAAACAGGACATACATGCATAAACAGATATATATCAACATTTTCCATAGGTGAGTGATTACTTAATTTGACTACACCATTCAATCCCATACTTTCCCAATTTCATTATTCTCAACTCAATTTCACATTTCCCAAATTAATTATTCAATACAATTAGGCCATTTTCTCCCTTTTTCCAACAAGAGCCTTAAGGCTCACTTTTCACCCATAATCCATAAACAACCTTTATTTCAAGTCTGTAACACAAATATGACTCAAACATGGAAAACCCCTATTTTAGAAATTACACAACAAACCCTAACTTTTCCAAAATTAGCCAATAACCCCAACATATCAAAATGCCAAAATTTAAAGACAAAGCTCATAAGATGGAGTAGGGTATCCCTACCTCGAAATGGAGAGCTCAAAGGAGAAGATGGCCAAAATCCAAAGTGCTCCAAATCCACTATTTTTCAGATTAAAAGGAAGCCCAACTCACCCTCTACCTTTCTTATAAAGAACTTAGGGTAGAAACACACTAGAAGGAGGTGAAATACCTAGAGAGAAGGTGTGTAGAGAGAGAGAGGGAGCTCGGATCTAGGGTTTACAAAACAAAAGAGATGAAAAAGTGAAGTGTAATCCCGCTGCTGTCTGCTGATATAACACAGGCTCGCTCGAGCGAAGGATTGGTCGCTCGAGCGACCAGACACAAAGAAACCTTGCTCGAGCGTAGAAAGTCCTGCTCGAGCCAACAACTCGAAGCTTCAGGTCTGCAACCCAGAAGCACGCTCGAGTGACAGAATGCTTGCTCGAGCGAAGAAATTCAAAACATACACCTCACTCGCTCGAGCGAAGGAAAGCTCGCTCGAGCCAAGAAATGCAACTCTCAGGTCCAAAACCAGACGCAGACGCAAGCTCAAGCGAAGGACTTATCGCTCAAGCCACCAGACACAAAACTTAACTCTCGCTCGAGCGAACAAACCCTAGCTCGAGCGAAGGATCCAAAACAAAGAGCTCGCTCGAGCGACAAAAGTCTCACTCGAGCGAAGGACCAAAATTCTGGGCAGCAACCATTTGTTCCCAAACACACCCAACCCGTAACAAACCTGCCCAACACATCCTATAACTCAAATACAAAGTATTGAAGGACGGAAACAACATAAAAACAACAATCATCATCACTGAACCTAAGTCCGGAATACTGTACATAAAGGGAAAAATCCAGGATCGCTATAACCTCCCCCCTTAAAGAATTTCGTCCCCGAAATTAAGTACGAGTTTTCAAAAACAAGTTTTTTCTCAATTTTCAACAATATTACATTTCAATATTCAATAACTTGATCCATTACTGATCATTCCATCTCTATTCAAGAGGTATTTCACAATATACTTTTCAACTTGCATTATCAACGTGCATTTCCTTCAATTCCAACAATTTTCCAACATATATGATTTATAATACCACATCATATTCAATGTTCATGATATATTTCCATTTCTACAACACATTCAACATATACAATGTTATAATAGACTTCCATTTCAAGGCAAGTTCTACAATACATCCATAAACCGAAACATATACAATGTTTTACAACTTAAGACACATTCAATGCTCTTAAAGTTTAACAACATAATAAAATATACAACATATACTCAAACATCCACAAATAGATCCGGATATCTCTCTCGGACCTCCAACTCACATTCCCAAGTGGCTTCCTCCACTCCGTGATGTTTTCACAAAACTTTCACCAAAGGGATGGTCTTGCCTCGCAAGACTTGATCCCGTCTATCCAAGACCCGAACCGGTCTCTCCTCATACGAGGCATCCTTGTCAACCTCTAGGTTGGTCCAATCCAATACATGCGATGGATCCGGATCGTACTTCCGAAGCATACTAACATGAAAGACGTCATGAACTTCGAACAACTGCGGCGGCAAGGCCAAACGATGGGCAACCTCGCCAATCCTCTCAAGGATCTCAAAAGGGCCAATAAATCGAGGGGACAACTTCCCTCTCTTACCAAATATCATCAAACCCCGCTTAGGTGATATCTTTAGAAACATGTGATCACCCACCTCGAATACCAAAGGCCTCCTCCTACGGTCGGCATAACATTTTTGACGACTCTGGGCTATAACAAGCCTTCTACGAATAAGCTCAACTTTCTCCGTCGTTTCCCTTACCAACTCTGGGCCAACAAAATTGCATCACCCACCTCGGCCCAACAAACTGGAGACCTACAAGGTCGGCCATACAAGGCCTCAAACGGTGCCATACTAATACTCGACTGAAAACTGTTGTTGTAGGCAAACTCCACCAAGGGCAAGTGCCTCTCCCACGACCCACTAAAGTCAAGACCACAACCTCGAAGCATATCCTCAAGGATCTAAATAGTACGCTCGGACTGCCCGTCATTCTAAGGATGATAAGTCATGCTAAAGGTTAACCTAGTACCCAAGGCACTTTGCAAACTCTGCCACAACCTAGCAGTAAAGTGTGGACCTCTATCTGAGACGATCGACACTGGGACCCCGTGCAACCTCACTATGTCCCGGATATACAAGTCAGCAAGATGATCTACCGAGTCTCTCACGCGCATAGGGATAAAGTGCGCCGACTTAGTCAACCGGTCTACAACCACCCAAATAGCATCACTACCCCGCTGAGTCCTCGGAAGACCTACAACGAAGTCCATAGTGACATGCTCCCACTTCCACTCGGCAATAGACAAGGGTTGTAACAAACCCGCTGGCCTCTGATGCTCGGCTTTCACTTGCTGACAAGTAAGGCACTTAGACACAAACACCGCAACATCCTTCTTCATTCCCCGCCACCAAAACTGGCGACCCAAATCCTGATACATCTTAGTGCCTCTCGGATGCACCGCAAGGCGTGAATGGTGAAAGTCTCGGAGTACCTCCTCTCGGCAAGACTCCGGCACAAACAAACGGTCTCGGTATCTCACATTCTGGTCTGGATACACAGACAAACCCTTCTCAACCTTCCCACTGGAGATCTTCTCTCGGAGGGATTCTACCTCAAGGTCACCTCTCTGTGCCTCTAACACTCGAGTCATAAGTGTAGGCTGCTCAACAATAGAAAACAATGCTGCAGCCTCAACGGATTCGCTCGAAAGCAAATCAAACTCACCAAGTGCACCCAACATCTCCCACTCCTGGATGGCTATACAAGCTACATCACTAATGGATTTCCTACTAAGGGCATCGGCCACAACATTGGCTTTCCCCGGATGATAATGCAACTCGAAGTCGTAATCCTCAATAAACTCCATCCACCTCCTCTGCCTCAAGTTCAAGTGTTTCTGTGTAAATAGATATTTCAGACTCTTATGATCCGAGAATACCTCGAACCTCTCACCATAAAGGTAGTGCCTCTAAATCTTCAAGGCAAAAATCACTGTTGTTAGCTCTAGATCGTGGGTAGGGTAATTCTTCTCGTGTATTTTCAACTGACGTGAGCCATAGGCCACAACTTTCCCTTCTTGCATCAACACACAACCCAAACTCTCTCGTGAAGCATCACAATAAACCGCATAACCCAACCCTCTCTCTGGAATAATCAAGACTGGAGCGGTAGTCAATCTAACTTTCAGTTCTTGGAATGACTTTTCCCAAGTCTCACTCCATACAAATTTGACCCCTTTCCGTGTCAATCTAGTCAACGGTGAAGCTAACCTGGAGAAATCCTTCACAAACTGGTGGTAATACCCAGCTAATCCCAGAAAACTGCGGATCTCAAAAACACTCTTAGATTGTGCCCAATCTTGCATTGCCTCAATTTTGGATGTATCAATAGACACCCCTTCCCTGGAGACTACATGGCCTAAGAACTTGACCTCTCCTAACTAGAACTCACACTTTCCAAATTTGGCATACAACCTATGGGCTCTAAGTAACTCCAGCACCACTCTCAAGTGTTCCTCGTGCTCTTCCTCAGAAGGCGAATAAATCAGAATGTCGTCCATGAAAACGACTACAAAACGATCCAAGAATTCCCGGAATATCCGGTTCATCAAGTCCATAAAGACTGTCGGTGCATTGGTGAGCCCAAAAGGCATCACTAGAAACTCATAGTGGCCATACCGCGTACGGAATGCCATCTTAGGAATATCCTCCTCCCTGACCCTTAACTGGTGGTAACCCGATCTCAAGTCTATCTTAGAGAAACAACGGCAACCCTTCAACTGGTCAAAAAAATCATCAATGCGGGGCATAGGGTACTTATTCTTGACCGTAGCTCGATTCAACTTCCGGTAATCGATACAAAGTCTCAAGGCACCATCTTTCTTTTTAGCAAAGAGGGCCGGTCCTCCCCACGGTGAAACACTAGGGCGAATAAAGCCCTTATCTAGCAATTCCTGGAGCTGAATCTTCAACTCACTCAACTCGGCTGGGGCAAAACGATAAGGTGCCATACAAATCGGCGCCGTGTCGGGCACTAGATCAATAGAGAACTCAATCTCTCGATGAGGTAGTAAACTAACAAGATCCTCGGGAAAAACATTTGAATACTCACAAACCATCCTCAGCAATACAGTCTGAGTCTCATCACACTCATTACTCATAAAGCTAGCAAGAAGACCACTAAACTCACTCTGCCCTCGCGGATCATACACTGGTGGCAAAACACTACCAACCCGATCCCCCAAGAAATGGAAACAATCCCCGCTCACAGTACATACTGTGACCCTCTGGCGGTAACAATCGATAACAGCCCGGTATGACGATAGCCAGTCCATACCCAAGATAACATCAAAACCCGACATAGGCGTAACTACAAAAGGAAATGGAAGCCGGCAGTCAGTGACCTCTATATCATAGCCCCGACACTCCTATTTCAAAATCAATTCGCGCCTAACAGGTGATACAACACATATAGGAGATGCTAACTGTGCCAACTCCAGCCCCAAAACAGATACAAATGCAGCAGATATAAAAGATTGTGATGCACCCGTATCAATTAACACATTGGCAACCGAGTTGCAAAACAAAAAGGTACCTCTCACAACAGATGGAGCAGGTACAAGATCCTGTGCGGTAACAGCATACACGCGCCCAGAAGGTCTCTGATCAACCTACTCACCCCTAGGAGCAAAAGACTGCTGCACAGACTGGGACAACGAAGCTCCCTGATTGGTCCTCGAGGCCTGAACTGACTGTACTGGCTAAAAACTCTACGTCTGCCTAGAACCAGACGCACCCAATGTGGCACTCAACTGCGGGCAGAACCTCTTCAAGTGCCCTACCTGACCACATTGACAACAAGACAGTGGCTGACCTCTGCCCTGACTCTGGCTCTGAGGTCGAGCTGAAGATGAAGCAGCTCTCTGTCCTCCTCCCCTCTGCGGGCAAGCTGGAGACTTGTGACCCAGCTGGCCACATTTGTAACAAGTCACGTCTCCTTGACTGCCTCTCTCGGAACCTGCACTCGGCACTGGAAAGGTAGATCTAGCAAAACCACCCTGAGACTGCTGAGGGTTAGAACCTCTCTGTCTTCTGCCATCACCCTGGCCATCCTGACTCCTCTTGGAGCCCCTCAATCTCTCCTCCTCCTCACGCATCATAATTTCCATATGGGCAGCAGCATCCACAAGTCGCCCATACTCTCGGGTCATAGACCCTCCAACCCTCATCTTGAGCCCGTGCCTCAACTTCTTCTCAAATTCCAGACAACGGCGCTCCTCAGACGCCACAAGCTCAGGTGCAAACCTAGATAAACTAGTAAATGCGGCCTCAAACTCAGCCACTGATGAACTCAACTGCTTTAGCTGGCAGAACTGATCTCTCAACTTCTCCCTGACAGCGGGAGACAGAAACTTCTCCTGGAAAGCATCTACAAAGGCCTCCCAAGTGCCACCAATACGGCCTCTCATGAACTTCCACCACTGACCCGTATCTCCCTTTAACTGGAAAGATGCCAAGGTCACCTTCAAAGTCCCGTCTTTGATGCCAAGCATCTCAAGCGTCTTAGTCATCTGCTCCAGCCACTCATCAGCCTTAAGTGGCTCTTTCGGATCCCCCAAAAACTCATCCGGATTTGGCCAAAAGAACTCACTCTTCAGAAAAGAAGGCCCTACATCAACAACCTGGGCCTGGACTTGATTCTCAGCTCTGAGAATGTCCATGGATGCCCTCAAAGCTCCTGCCATCTCGCGGGCTAAGGCGCCCATGGCTTACTGACCCACTGGCTCGGCCACATTGGCCTGGCCAACACCCTCCTGTTGCGCCGGAATATCATCCGGTATAGGTACCTCCTGCCTCCTAGGCCTACCTCGCCTACCACCACATCCTCGTCCTGACATCCTAATAAAGGTAACGAAGAATATTAGCACATTCACAAATGTGCCGAAGCTATAACACTCGCGTCCTAATGCAATGAACAGCAGTAATTCACTCCACGTAAGCACATAATCACATAAGCACTTACGAATTTAATTTTCGGATAATGATAGTCCCGAGGCGTTACTAGAGTTCCGGTTAGAAACAGCATTAATCAAGTGCTTTTCCAACAAGACTCACAGAAACCCAAGGATCTAATCAACATCCTATAAACTAAATCCCATACCCAAATAATCACATAAACATGTTATCATATAATCACATAGTGTCATACATAAGTCTCTAGCAAGCGAGACAAACCCATTGTGGTACTAACCACTTCCCGCGTACCCAAAGTATTCGAATCCAGTACGCTCTGATACCAAGTTGTAACGCCCTCAAAATAACACATAAGACCCCGCATTCTTAGCATGCATTGATATAAGAGAAATAAACATTTATCCATTCATCAGAGTAGTTCTTACAAATGTATTACATGTTGACGACAAAAGTAAATGCCCTATGGGCTTACAACTTTCCAAGCCAATACTTGGTTACAAAAAAAGAGTACTAACTCAAATACATATTAAGCCCTTGGCTTGAGTTTACATGTAATACATCAAAAAATAACAAAATAATCAAAAAGAGTCTTCAACTCCCAGAACCTCCCAAGCTATGATCTTGGAGGTGGCATATCACCTGGACCTGAAAATGATGTCCCATATAGGGTGAGCCACAGCCCAGTAGAGATATACTAAACCAACTATAAGCAATGACTAAAATAATAGCATGTGATAGATGGTTAACGCTTATAACAAATTTATATCACATTACAGCTCCATGACAATCATGTCCATGTTACCTTTCACTTTCCTTTACTTATCAATTCATTTCATGAACGTGGCTCAGAACCTGGCCAGATAATTTAAAAGAGATTACATCTCAGATTTTATCAGTTCCATACTTTGCAATTCC
The DNA here is from genome assembly GCA_036172215.1 of Camellia granthamiana. Taxonomy (NCBI): domain Eukaryota; kingdom Viridiplantae; phylum Streptophyta; class Magnoliopsida; order Ericales; family Theaceae; genus Camellia; species Camellia granthamiana. Next base: position 252,748 of record JAXFYN010000128.1, read on the forward strand.
TATGAGATCACAACTCATATTAAAACACTTCCAATACTTCACATAATATACATATTTGCTGTATTAACACTTCCATTTAGTACACATATTTCCTGTACAAACATTTCATAAAGATACATATATTTGCTGTATCTATGAAGTCCATCCCCTATCTTCTCCCAAACTGGTTTGAGAGTCCATCCCCTATCTTCCCTCAAACCGTGGAGTACATCCCCTATCTCCTCCCACACATTACACATATTCCAAGTATATAAGCAATTATCATACACAAGGATCAATCAATACACATATTTGATGTATTATTCCAACTGTCATATTCAATGACATATTCAATGTGATTAGTTTCGGTTTTCTCTAGTCAACATGAAGTGTCTACAACAATCAAGACTATCCTCCGCCGATAGCCCAAAGCAGATATTTCTAAACAGGACATAAATGCATAAACATATATTATATCAACATTTTCCATAGGTGAGTGATTAATTTATTCGACTACACCATTCAATCCCATACTTTCCCAATTTCATTATTCTCAACTCAATTTCACATTTCCCAAATTAATTATACAAATTAATTATTCAATACAATTACGGCATTTTCTCCCTTTTTCCAACAAGAGCCTTAAGGCTCACTTTTCACCCATAATCCATAAACAACCTCAATTTCAAGTTGTAACAACGCCCGCGAGGGACGGGCCTCGCTACAGTTCGGACTCGATTTTTGTTGCGGTTCCAAATCTCGAACCAAAGAGTCCAAATCCGGCAAATCGTTTTGAGAAAAACAGATTTTTTGAAAGAAGTGCCAAACATGGACTGCTTTGCCAGATAACAGAGTCGCCACCTAAATATTTTAAAATGGGAAATTTAGGAAACCCTGACTCGGTGCCAAAAGGCCACGTGTCCGTCATCACCAAAGTTGGCTCGGGAACTTGGGTACGATTAGGGAAGGTCACATCGTGAGCACCCCCTCTCGCCCGGTCAAAGACCGGCCTCTACTAACCATGATATCTGTTTTTGAAAACTTTGTATGCTCTTATTCCGGTTATTAGCCTAGGTTACTATGTGATGCTCGCAGCAAATAAGTATAGACTGGGTCGTCTGAATTGGAACCAAAACACTTCGTGTTTGTTTGTTTGAAAAATGGTTTGCTACCCGCAGGTAGGCTGAAAATGCAGATTTTGCCACCCTCTGGTGGGCTTAGGAAAACATGGTGTTGCCACAATCTAGTGGGCTTAAAAACAAACAATCAGTGATTTGTCCCAATCCAAATAACTCAACCTCCACCCACAGGCATTCAAGGCAGTTATATCACATAAGCAAATAGCCTCATGGTAAGCATGCTATCATGGCAGCACTCACACGCATGCAAGGATGCTAAAGCATAAAAACTCACCGAGTACTCCAAGCCAAAACAGAAACTTCATTAGAAATCATGCATGATCCTAAGTATACAGAAATGCCTAATGCAACACATGCAGAATGCAACTATAGCAGGCTCGGCTATTCTAAACATGGCATATGAAATGCTACAACTAACACGTATTCAATTTTGGAATTGAAATACAAATGCAGTTTGTATGATGCGCCAAGCCCGGTGCATGCAAAACAGATGAATGATGCAAACATGCTGTCATACTGTATGCTAATTGAAATATGTCCTATATCTAACCATCCAAAGCGGGTAAATAAAAGGGAGAAAGAAATGGGGGTTGGAAGACATACATCACACTCACACACCCTTATTACAATTTTGCCCTCGCGCAGAGGGCCCGAATAAATAATACAGTCCGAATAAAAGAATAATACAGTCCGAATATACAGTCCGAATATTACAAATTTCTAATTAATTAACAAATTAATTACAAAAGAAGTAAAACTGGCATGCAAGCCAGGGACTGCCTCGCTTCTGACGGATGATGCATGTTGTAGCTATCTGGCGCAGAAATCCACGGCGATGCCCCAATTAGCCTCTGTTCATAATTTATCTCGAATTGCGTGCCAAGCTCTGAAAAGCTGCTGATTCCTGATTTTGCTGTAACAGAGAGCAGGAAAAGGGCACAGCAGTGTATTTCACAAATATATGCATGTCTCGATCCTCGTGCCACCAATCACGCATACCGATGCATGATGGCCGAGGAGCCGAATCGCACAACTCAATATAGGATGAATGCAGATGGATGCTACAGCAAAAACCTAGCTCTGTCACGGATAATCCGGAGTGTCGGTGACTGGGGAATTGAGACATGCTCCGCCACTCGGAGTGCGGAACGCGCCTCGTTTCCCGTGCAATATGCATGGTATGCATGAAATGCAACTAACATACAATCCTAGCATGCGCAATGCTATGAAAATGAGATGCCTCAAAATGCGTGTCCACGGGCGCGCAAACCGAGGCGATGCAGAATGACATGCGAAATGCAATGATGGGCTTACACCAATATGAGAGGGCCTCAGCCGCACTCACATAGGATGCCGGAATGATAAAAATGAGGTGCCTCGAAATGCGTGCCAACTGGCGCGCAAACCGAGGCAATGATGAAATGCAAATCGGATAAAACAGAGTGCCTCGAAATGCATGCACGCGGGCACGCAAACCGAGGCAGAGGCATACGCAATGCAAATCGGATAAAACAGAATGTCTCCAAATGTGTGCACACTGGCACGCAAACCGAGGCGGAGGCATACGCAATGCCAATCGGATAAAACAGAATGCCTCGAAATGCGTGCATACGGGCACGCAAACCGAGGCAGAGGCATACGCAATGCCAAGCAGATAAACAGAGTGTCTCGAAATGCGTGCGCGCGGACACGCAAACCGAGGCGATGATAAAATGAGAAAATCGGATAAAACCGAAGTGCCTCGAAATGCGCACCCACAGGCACGCAAACCGAGGCGATGATATGCGATGCGAAATCGGATAAAACCGAAGTGCCTCGAAATGCGCGCCCACAGGCACGCAAACCGAGGCGATGATATGCGATACAAAATCGGATAAAACCGAAGTGCCTCGAAATGCGCGCCCACAGGCACGCAAACCGAGGCGATGATGAAACGGGATGAAATGGCATACGGAATGCAATGATGGGCTTACACCAACATGGGAGAGCCTCAGCTCACTCACATAGGCTGCCGTCGGGTAAAAACAAAGTGCCTCGAAATGCGTGCACACGGGCACACAAACCGAGGCAATGGCATACGAGCATGAAAATGCAAATTGGGCTTACGCCAACATGAGAGGGCCTCAACCACACTCACATAGGCCGCCGGAATGATAAGAATGAGGTGCTTCGAAATGCGTGCCCACTGGCACGCAAACCGAGACAGTGACATACAGATATGAAATGGCATACGGAATGCGAATTGGGCTTACGCCGATATGAGAGAGCCTCAGCTCACTCACATAAGCTGCCGGCGGACAAAAATAAAGTGCCTCGAAATGCGTGCCCATTGGCACGCAAATCGAGGCAATGCAAAAATGATACAAATGGCATGGGAAATAATATGCAAGCATGGCAATGGAATTTCAGCACCTAAATAAAGGGGAAGCAGCCCCGAGACAACTCGAAATGACACTCGAAGCATGCATTCATCCCGAAAATGTGAAATTAAGCCCCGAAATGGCCTATAGCCATGCTATACATGCAAAATATGATCATGGAAGCAAGAACAGTAGCAAGGCAGTCCCAAAAATGGCATTTTTTCAGTAATGAACATGGCCTAAATGCAAGCATAGATAGATCAACCAAAGCATGCAAAGTTAGTGGCCAAAAGAGGGGTATTGAGACAAGTGACATATGCAAACCCCAAATGGACAAACTTTCTTCTACAACATTGAAGATGAGCTAAAAATAAGCACAATTGTAGAAGATGACATCCTCAAAATCAGAACAAAATCATGCTAAAAGATCCATGCAAAATAGGCTCCAAATAGGCTATAACAAGAGACATGCCAAACTATACGCCAAACAGCAAACTTTTCTTCTTGAAACATGTAAAGGGGGTCAAGATAAGACCAAAATCAGTAGGGGTCGAAGTCCCAAAAACAAATAGAAGTAGGTCAAAAATTGCATGCAAAAATGGGCACACTTGATGGAATTTGAAGGAAGTGGTAGATACAATGGCCAAATGAAATTGAGCCTCTCTACAATGTTGTAGAGGGGCTCAAAGTGAGCACAAAACCAGTAGGGGTCGGACCCCTAAAAACAAAAGGAAATAGGCCTAAACTAGCATGCAAGATAATGGCATAAAAGCTAGGTATTGAAACAAGTATATCATGGGAGCATCAAATGAAGTTGAGCCCTTCTACAAAGTTGTAGAGGGGCTCAAAAAAAGCACAAAAGCAGTAGGGGTCGGAGCCCCAATTCTCAACCAATTAGAGTATAAAAATGAACCAAGAAAAAGCCCTAAAAGTTGGTTTTGAAGACTTACCCTTGAAGACTTGTCTTCCTTTGATTCTTGGCTTTGATTTGTAGCTTCTCAAACTCTAAAATTCACTTCCTAGCTGCTGGAGTGGTAGTAGGGATGGTGAGGCTAGGTGTTGATGAAGAGAAGACCTAGGGACTTAGAAGCTTTTTTGAGGTTTTGAGCTATGAAAATGGAGGAATTTGAAGATGATCCCTTGAGACAATTTTTTCCAACCTTGAAGAAGGAGAGGGAGGGCCCTTTAAATAGACAAGAAATAGGGTGTAAAAGGGGAGGGAAAGCACCCAATCTTTCCCTCCCGAAATATCCCCCGGATGCCCCGGGATATGTTGGAAGATATCCGGACAGCTGGGACAGGCTGGAAAGCAAGAAGCTGGCCGGCCAGGTAAATTTGTGGGAGGTGGCCGGCCGGCCACCCCACCTGGTCGGCCAGCCACTCACCATGGCCGGCCGGCCACCCCCAAAGAATGAACAGTAAAATCTCTGGCCGACCACCATACCAAAGTGTCCTCCAAGATGTGTAGAACAAGGCCCCAAGGTTGGAATTTGGCAACTCTGAAGCAGGAGTCACAACATAGAGCTTGAAGGAGAGGCCCAAAAATGAAACCAACCATTGCTGGCCGACCACCATACCAAAGTGTCCTCCCAGATGTGTAGAACAAGGATCCAAGGTTTGAATTTGGCAACATTGAACCAAGAGTCACAACATAGAGCTTGAAGGAGAGGCCCAAAAATGAAACCCACAGTTTCTGGCAGACCACCAACCCTTAGGGTCCTCCTAGATGCCCTCATCACAGATATGTAGCTTTGGTTGGAAGAAAATACCCCTAGGGTGTTCAACATTGGCCCGGAAGTGAGCAAAACGGGCTCCGGAGGAGCGAAACTGGTTATCTGGGATAATTGCTGGCCTCCCCCCCCCAGTGATCTTCCTGATGTTGAAACAGAGGCACCTGCCAAGTTTGAACAAAAACTAATGAGAAATGAACGCTCGGAGCCAAAACCGAGCAATTCAGGATCCCGAAAATGAGCTGCGGGTGCCGGAAGTGGTGTTCAGCAGCGAAGTGGGTATCTGCGACCCCAGTGTCCTCTGGAATGACGAAACAGAGATACCTGCCAAAAACCGGAGAAAATGAATGCGAAATGAATGCTCGGGACCAAAACCGCGCAGTTTGGGGTCCCGAAAACCGGCTACAGGTACCGGAAGTGGCGCACGACCACGAAGTGGGCATCAGGGGCCCCAGTGTTTCTCGGAACATTAAAACAGAGGTCTCCGCCAAAAACCGGAGAAGGCTGATGCAAAATGAATGCTCGGGGCCCAAATCACGCAGTTCGGGGTCCCGAAAATGGGTCGCCGGGCACCGGAAGTGGTGTTCTGCTGCAAAGTGGGCATCAGGGGCCCCAGTGTTCCTCGGAACATTAAAACAGAGGTCTCCGCCAAAAATCGGAGAAAGCGGAGATGGTTGGGCGGTCCCGAGCCGAGGCACACGGCCTAACGGCCCCGAAAACCGGGACCGGGCTCCGAAATGGGCAAAATGGCCTACGGCCACGAAAAGTAGCTCACGGCCACCGGGAGATAATCTGCGGGACCACTCCCTTCCCTTAGGAAAGAAAACAGAGAAAACCGAGCCTGGTTCGCAAACCGAGACAAGGTAGAGAAGATGGTTCGGAGGTCCGGAGGCAGGGCGCGCGGCCGCGACTCTGAGACTTCTGAACGAGCACAGTATGCAACATCACCGAGCGCTCAACCGGTGACGTCTGAGTCTTAAGGTCGGTCAAAAATGGGGTGTCTACACAAGTCTATAACACAAATATGACTCAAATATGGAAAACCCCTCTTTTAGAAATTACACAACAAACCCTAACTTTTCCAAAATTACCCAATAACCCAACATATCAGAATGCCAAAATTTAAAGACAAAGCTCATAAGATGGAGTAGGGTATCCCTACCTCGAAATGGAGAGCTCAAAGGAGAAGATGGCCAAAATCCAAAGTGCTCCAAATCCACTATTTTTCAGATTAAAAGGAAGCCCAACTCACCCACTACCTTTCTTACAAAGAACTTAGGGTAGAAACACACTAGAAGGAGATGAATACCTAGAGAGAAGGTGTGTAGAGAGAGAGGGAGCTCGGATCTAGGGTTTACAAAACAAAAGAGATGAAAAAGTGAAGTGTAATCCCGCTGCTGTCTGCTGATATAACACAGGCTCGCTCGAGCGAAGGATTGGTCGCTCGAGCAACCAGACACAAAGAAACATCACTTGAGCGTAGAAAGTCTCGCTCGAGCCAATAACTCGAAGCTTCAGGTCTGCAATCCAGAAGCACGCTCGAGCGACAAAATGCTTGCTTGAGCGAAGAAATTCAAAACATACACCTTGCTCGCTCGAGCCAAGAAATGCAACTCTCAGGTCCAGAACCAGACGCAGACGCAGACGCAAGCTCGAGCGAAGGACTTCTCGCTCGAGCCACCAGACACAAAACTTAACTCTCGCTCGAGCGAACAAACCTTGGCTCGAGCGAAGGATCAAAAACAAAGAGCTCGCTCGAGCGACAAAAGTCTTGCTCGAGCGAAGGACCAAAATTCTGGGCAGCAACCATTTGTTCCCAAACACACCCAACCCGTGACAAACCTGCCCAACACATCCTATAACTCAAATACAAAGTATTGAAGGACGGAAACAACATAAAAACAACAATCATCATCACTGAACCTAAGTCCGGAATACTGTACATAAAGGGAAAAATCTGGGATCGCTATAAGCATCAACAACAAAAAATTTAAATTTAAATTTAAAAAATAGCCCAGCAAATGAACCGCCAAACTATCACAATTAGGATTTGAAAATCTACAAATAGATTTTCATGAAATTTCAGTTTCTACAAATTTTATTTTTTTGAGAAGGAACAACGGTAGAGGAAAAAAACACAAAGTGGACATTGATAGTACATATGCGAATCGTCTTGGAAACATTCGCCACATTGGCTGCATGGTGATTGAATATCACTCTTCTCCAACGAGATGTAGGCATGTATGAGAAGGTGTGGGTGATGGTGATGGAATTCAATGGTCTTCCAATACTTGACATTTGCCATCCAATCAATAGGATGGCTGCAGAGTGTATGAAGAGATTGATCACAAATGACACAATGATTGAATCATAAGTTTGGATTTATTTCCCCCTTACAAATCTCACAATAGTACTTCTCATCCACGTTCGGGACTTTGAGAGGAGGAGGGGAATAGGTTAGGATGAATAGATGTTTATCGTATCTGTGACTAACGGTACCAGCAAAACAGCACACCCAACACAAATATTCAGATTGCAAGGGTCATATACAAATGCCAATCGAAGAAAAACATCATTACAGGCACCGTATCTACCAGACCATGTTTGCCTTAGAGTGAGGGTGTGCATGTGAGCTTTGTGTCTGATAACGTGTGGTAAGGATGCACACTTACAATCGACGATGAAGTATGGGCAGGTCATACAGCGGAAAATAAACGTATTGCTATCTGATCTACAGCATGTACATTTACATAGATGAAAATTTGGAGTCAAGAGAAGTTGATGCTCTGGGTGACATGGGTGTCGCAGTTCATTGGGTAACTCTGTACGCCACTCATGGAGAAAGAAGTTACATTCAGCGCAATAAAAAAAAATGGAGCAGAAATGGTTTGTGCACACCCATTGCATTTTTCATCATTCTTCATCACCTCATTCAGGAGGGGCAATTTGCTCCCAGTAGAGCATGACTCATTGTCAAGTTGTTTGTCGAACAAAATTAAAGGGTGGCCATGACAAACATGTTGGATTTTTGTCGCCCCTCTATACTTCCCTTGTAGTCTAATGCCCTTGATAAATTGGGTCATCAGATCAACAAATTCATTGGGTATTGGCAAATTGATCAAATTAGGATCAAAGATTTCAGCTTTAGTATTTGCTTTGCACTCCCTGAAACCACAAAATAAAAAATAATAGGGTAAATTACACTCACCTGAGGTTTCTGACAATTAGAGGAACCTCCTTTTAATTTTAATAATTACAGAAATCTCTTTTATTTTTTCTGACATTGTCAAGATCACACCCCCTCCCGTTAATTTAAGCCAAATGGTTTTAAATTGATTGTGCAAATGATCATAATACCCTTTACACTTAATACTTTTTAATTGTAATTTACATATATATTAAATTATCATTTTATTTCTCACAAACCTTTTTTGGATTTTGCTTGACTTTGTATTTTTTTTTCACACTATTAAGTTTTGAACTTTTATAAGTTTAAAAAAATAAAAATAAATAAACCATTAATGAAATTAAGAAGAATATTCATGTTTCTTATTTGAATTAATTTTGTGATTTAATTTAATAAAAATAATTTAAATGAAAGAACTAAAGATGGAGATATAGATTTTAGATGTAATAAATAACAAATTATTTGAGAATTTTATTATTTTCAAATAATTTATTTCTTCAAGTAAAATTCTATTTTAATTAGATGTAAGAAATGACAAATTTAAGTAGTTTATTATTCTCAAATATTTTTATTTATCTTTCGATCCCTATCATCTAATTTTAATTTATTGTAACGTGATTAGATATTTTTTTTTACTTTTATATTTATTTTGAAAATTTTTATTATTAAGGTGAGATATATTTACTTTTTTTAATGATAATTAAAATTTGAGAATAATATAGGATTGTGAAAAGATAAAATGATAAATTTTTTTATATATATTTATAAGGTAACATTTGGTAATTTTTATAAGTCAATTTTTTTATTATAAATATGAAATGTTATTATGTTTATTTTTCTTTAAAAAAATTAATACACAAATATGTTTACAAAAGAAAAGAAAAATTTATGTTTTGTAAGTTGCTATGGTATTGGGTGATACTAGCTAACATTGATGAAAGAGAAAAAATGATGAAAAAAATTTGAGAAAAAAACATTGAGAAGAGAACAAATGATAATAGTAATAAATTATATGGTGTTGCTATTTGCTGCAGTGACACTATGAAAAAATAAATGAGAAAATAAATAGAAAGAAAAATGAAAGAAATAAAATAAAGAAAATGGAAAGAGATAGATAATTTCTCCAAATATGTATTTTTCATATGGAAAAAAAAATCATATGTATTTTTAAATTTTTATTCAAACTCTAATTTCTCAGCATGACATCATCATATTCTGTTAAATAAATTAATAGAAGATTAACGGTGGGAAATCTTAATAATAATTTCAAAAAGAAGAATTATTTCTGTAATTATTGAAACCATATGAGAGGCCCTTGTAATTATTAGAAACCTCATGCGAGGTGAGTGTAATTTACCCAAAACAATTGAATGTAATCAAATAATAAGGAAAGAACTGATGAGACAATTAAAAGAAGAGTTCCAAGGGAAAAAGAAGGTCAACCTGGATAGTTTGTTATTTGATGTTGTTATCCCCAAATCAACAAGATTAAACTTTGGTTTGCATTCTTTGAAACCACATGATCAAGGATGAAACAAAATAAATTTTTTTTTTTACGAAAAAAAAAAACCAATTAAGAGGATTATGAAAGAAAATGAGTTGCAAGAAAAAAGGGTCAACATATAACGTTCAGTCTCTGATGTTGCACAATTTACATGGACAAAATATTCGGATTCAGAGTCGGAACAATAATAAACCCAATTTCTTTTGTACACTCACTTGTTACAGATTGCGTAGATCGGCCAAGTTTCAAATGGAATAGAATAGATGAGGGTGAGAGGGTGAGGGTGGGGGTTATTATTGAGTTGAATGGTGCTAGGCAATGATTCAGCACAATTCTGGTTGACCCAAAACCCACAGGTGGTACAAAGATAGGAGGTGCCTTCATGTTTTGTACTGCAAGCATCACAAAAGAACATGGCTGGCTTTTTAAGAGAGATCAACTGGTGTTGTGTATGACTTTTGTGCTCAATCCTCTGTTGAATACTATAAGCCACCGAAGCACACTTCAAGTCAACATCGAAGTCGCATTTAACTAAGTCTTCAATTGTAACATGTCGGGAGTATGAAAGGAGAGTAATACTATAAATATATTTTTTGGGTTTTTCTTTTTTTAAAAAAAGTACATATATAAATTAAAACTATTTATTGTAGTGAAATTCTGCATTTCTCTTTCTATTTTTGGTCCTCTTCTGATTGTTCCCTAATTTTCCTTGTTTAAACTTGGCCAAAAATATATTAAAGCTAGTTGCAAAAATAATAGTTGCAAACACATTTGATACAGGGGTTTCTGGGTGAGAAAAAAAAAGGGTTGGACTTTGAGCCAAGAAATTTGGCTGACAACCAGAATTTAAAAGTAATGAATGTTAAATAACTGTTTAGTTAATTGAACGAGGCTGGAAATTATGCATGTTTAGTACGAACACTGGTTGTATACAAAAACACTCTTTAACTATGTAGCTGATATTGTATAATTAATTGTATGGTGTAGATATACGATTTTCACTGGTTTCACTTTGACAACTGCAATTACTGAGTGGAGCAGCGTCTTGTATTCAGTAATTTATACTTCATTTCCTACAATCTTTGTTGGAATCCTAGACAAGGATCTAAGTAGAATGACTCTTCTAAGGTATCCCCAGCTTTATGGGGCTGGACAGAGAGGGGAAAGCTATAATGCAAAACTATTTTGGATGACAATGGAGGACACTTTGTGGCAAAGTGTAGCTGCCTTGTTTCTCCCCCTCTTTGTGTACTGGCACAACACCATTGATGGTTCGAGCTTAGGAGATCTTTGGACACTTGCAGTGGTGATTTTGGTTAATATACACCTGGCCATGGATGTGATTCGGTGGACTTGGATTACTCATGCAGCCGTTTGGGGATCTATAGTTGCCACCTTTATTTGTTTCCTCGTTATTGATGCTATACCCGGATTACCTGGTTACTAGTAAGATCTCTTTGCTAATTTTTTGTTTACATATTGAATATATCTATTTATATTTGTGCGCATGTACTTGCCTTCCTTGCTTGTATGCTTCTGTTGCCCATGGAAAATGAATGCTACATCATTGAATCTCATAGCATGATGGACTTTGCATTTGTGCTCACCCTTATTGCTTGTGTGCCTTAGTTGCTCACGACAATTGCATCATAGAGTAATTTTGTGTTAGTTTGCATTGCCAGCATTCACTATGGCCTTTCTGTTAGGAAGCTCCTCTTAAACTAATTTTTTATTTCAGTTTGATAAAAGAAAAATGTAAGAAGCATGATATAAGCTGAAAAATAAAAAAAGAAACCAAAAACTGAACACAAAAGACTTGCACTTTTGCGTGGGGTTGTGTCCCCAGTTGAGAAGCACTTGGAAAAACTCATAAAGCTTTTTCTGAAGAGAGTCAATTTAATATCCATGGATCTCACTTTCAGTTTGGCCTTATAAATAAACTCCAGATACATACTGTGTGAGTGAATTTCTGACCACACTGCCAACTCAGTATTCAGCTGGAGTGCACTGGTAGAATAGATGGTGCCTGATTGACCTGCAACAGAAAGAAGAGATTCCGGCGTTGGTTCGTCCACTTGGAGGAACTCCGACGATCAAGTCAGTTATCTCTCAAAGATAAATCAAGTACTTAACTCACTGTTCAGAATATAAATTGCGTACCTTAGACCCATATGGGTGCCTCTCTTTTATAGTTTAACTCAATCTTAGTCCCCATAGAAGCCTCGCCTCAATGGACTTTAGCTTATTGCTTATCTTGGACTCTCCAATAGATAAAGATAAACTCCCTAAGAGTTTTATCCTTAGCCAGGCTGAAGCCCTTCCTCATTCTAGGACTCTTGTCTTTTATCCGCTTATCCCGGATTCCGATATCTTCGGAGATAACCTCGGCCTATCCGAGATCACCTCGGCGTCACGACCAGGACATGTGGCACCTCGGCTGACACATCGGCGTCACCTTGGCCACGTGTTGGTACTCAGAAAATACATCCCCACAACTGCCCCCTAGGTTCTATTACCTCGGCATTCTGAGGTGATGGAACCTATATCAATACTTCCTTCTAGAACGTCGGCTAAGCTTGCTCCTTCATTCATTGCCGAAGTAACAACTCGTTGGCTTAGTGTGGCCAAGTCCTATAGTCTGCTTCCATTAATGTCTCAGAACCACTAACCAGGTTTGATCAAATTACTCAGCCGAGATCATCATACAGGCCGATATGTCTTCTAAAGAACAAGAATTTCAAGAGTTCCCTCACGCGTATGAGCTGTCATGCATAATAACTTAATCGTTTTTAACCACGCGTCTTTCCCTTATTGGAACGTACCCGACATGCACCTGTAAGTTGAATTTCTCTCGTGTGTGCCGTCTGACGCATACGTCGTTTTAGACACATTAATTGCCTTTTTGCCGCCATTTCGATTTTTAACAAAACTTCTTTCCTCCCCCCGTCTTTTCACTCTTCACCACCGTTTCTGAAGCTTTTTCTCTCTCTAGCTTTTTTTTTCAAAGATCTGCCATAGTACTAGCTTTCCTAGCTTTGCAACTTGCTGTATTCAACTCTTCCGGCGTGATTTTCACCCCTTTGTTGCTTTTGCAACCGTTGTCTGACTTCGGCGATCCTCACACCGGCTTCACTTTGTCTGGTAAGCCACTGTTCCTCCTGGTTCCAATTTATGAGAAAACTTTTCTTTATTATCTGTTGTTATTACTGTTCTGCTCAAGTTCTTGATTCATAAATCACGTATTTGAGCACATTACGATTTTGTTTTTGCCCAATTCATGTCCTGAATACACATATTGCTCACAAATTCGTTCACTGTTGCCACTGTTCTTGGCTTCACACCCTTACGCACACTTCATCGTAGTGTTCCTGATAGTTCATCATTGTTCTTGATTCTGAAACACATTCTTACTTTTCTATTTTCTGTGACTTTTCCAGATTCGTGCCTTCAATCTTCATTTCCATAGATCTAGGTTTGGGGTTTGTTTGTAGAACCCAAAATTTTTAGGAAAAACTGAAATGATTCCCCACAGATTTTGTGTATTTTTAGGCTTTAGCCGAGGTCCTTAAAACCCTCCAAAACACTCCCTTCTGAAATCTAACTCCTCTAGTTAAGCCAATATCATGGGTATGTAGAAGCATAGAGTAGACACCCCGACCAAGTTAGAGCACTTTAGTCAAGAGTTTGACATACCGGCCGATATTCATCTGAGGTTGGCTGGGGAGGATGACTCTATCATGCCCATGACTGATTCTATGCCCTTCCCTGTTGTAGCTTTTATCGAGTGCGGACTTCGGCTCCCACTCAATATCCTTTTCTATGAGATAATCCATTACTATAAGTTGAACCCAATGCAGCTTGCCATCAATTCCTACCGAGACATAAACGGTATAATAGCTTTAGCCAAACAAGAGAATGCTAGGGTTACCTAAGTTGACATCCAATACTGCTACACCATGTGTGGCCTCAAAAAAGATACAGGCTATATTTACTACCTTAAACCGAGGTCCACAGAGTACAAAATCGTTGCCAACCTCCAAGACTTCAACAAGGGAGCTGGGGATGACTACTTCATTACCTTGGGGAACTGGGAGTTCACTCTAGATGAGGACCTCCACCTCTACCCTCTTCCTCGAATAGTTTTTGTAGAGGGTAATGGTAAGAGCCCAATGTTTATACTTACTTGTTTTTTAAGTCTTCAATACTTCGTTTGTTTTTAATGTCTGTTTTTCTTGTAGCTCTTCATCAGCCACTAAAGGGCTTCCGCCAGTCTTTCTTCCCCAACAAAGACTTGAAGAAACTATTGGATTTGCTAGTCCATAAGCGGAGAGCCCCTTTGGTACTTAATTTCATTCTAACCTATAAATCAGTACTCCCCGACGTCCCAAAGAGAAAGAGAAGCTAATCTCCCCCCTTCTGCCACAACTCCTCAAGCTGCCTCCACATCTCGGCCAGATCAAGGATCGACTTCTGATCCAGCAGAGTAGCCGTCAACCTCGGCTCCATATTTGATCCCACCATCCCAACGCCAACGCCGGCAGCAAACTGTTTTTGTTGCCGAGATGGGCCGCCAAAAAGCAGTTGCTAAAGATCTTTTGGCCAACATTCCCTCCACCATAGACACCCAACTAGCATTAACTCAGCCTCCAAAGCCAAAACAAAAAAGGCTGAAGAAGGCTCAGCCAAAGGCAACAGTGACTTACGTTGATACTGAGGACACCTTGCCGATTTCAAATTGGCTTCGAGTTAGAAAACACTGCAGCTGTCAAGAAGAGGCCTGCCGAGGCCCAACCATCCAAATCCACTCGGTCAAAGAGGCCAAGGTTCGAATCTGCAACAGCTTCGAGCTCCATGAAATCCGATGCCCCCTGGGCTCCACCCATTATTTTGGAGGACAGGCAAAGTCGATGATAGTGCCGATGACATCAACGTCGGCGTTGCCCTTAGCACGGCTTTGCTCCTTCCTGGAGATCTCGACTGAAACGCCGAGATGAGCGAGTATGAGAACTTTACACTGATGCTCCAGCGTTCTGTTCAAGTAAGCCTTCATACTTGGTATTTTCTATCTTTTTTATTCTTAGAAAATTTTTCTAATAACTTCTGATCTGTCCATTTTTCTTCAGGCAATCCAACACGCCCACTCCTTCTCAATGCAATCTTTTAAGATAAGGAAGGCGTTGGCCGACAAGACTAGGGAGGTTACTAGTTTGCAGAAGGCCAACAAGAACTTGCAATAAAAAATGAAGACTTTGGCAGACCAAGTCGAGGCTGTTGTTAAAGCAAAAGACGATGCCGAGAAAAAAACGGATGTCGCTGAGGCCATAAACAAGGTCCTTAAGGCCCAGAAGAAAAAGGCCGAAGATAAGACAGCCGAGGCCCAAAAGGAACTCCAAAACGCCTTGGCCACCAAAGACGCTGAGCTCAAGGTCGCTGATGAAAAGGGATACAATGAGGGGGTGGCCGATGTCACGGCAGACTATGAAAAACAGGTGAAGCAGGCATGCAACAAGGGTTTCACCCTTGGTTGGATGAGTTTGCTGAAAAAGCTCGAAGTCCCCGAGGACTCCCCCCTCAGGAACACCGATGCCCTTGCCTTGCCATTCCCCCAACTCCAAGCCAATCCGACGACGATTCTGAGTCTGAGGAGGAAGCCTTGGTGAGGAAGTCAAAGAAAGCTGCTAGGGCCAAGTCCCCTACTTCGAATGAGCAAGTCCTAGACTTGACTCAAGATGAGGAGGGTGAGGCGGTTCCCAAGGATGCTACTCCTGAGAAGGCATCATCGGACGTGCCTCTCGCCGACAAGAGCCTCGATCAAACTCTTCAAGAAATAGATGTCGAGCTCGTGGCTGAGAAGGCTATCGAGATGTCCTCCTAGCAGTCTTCTGAACTTCAAATCCAACCATCTAGTGTTGCCAAAGAGCCTTAATCTTGATGTTCTTTTCCTTTGCATTTTGTACTTTTGTTTTTCTTTTTTTTGGAACAATTGTAAGCTTCAGCCGACATGTCATCTTTTGAATGTTAATATAACTTCCTTTCTCGAATGCTTGTATCTTTGTCTTCTCTTTACTGCTCTTGTATGATTCCATACTTGGAATATTTTGCATATCTTCACTGCACATTTTAACTGTGTAATTTTATCGGGGTTAAATAACCTCGACTTACCCACCAACGGTTTACATCGGCAAGTACATAAGTACTCAGTTTAATACAACATTGGCCTTAACTTGTAAATTTTTCACAAATTTCAACAAGTGTTAAACATGATCTCGGTGGTCTAACTTCAACTTGTAAATTTTTCTCAAATTTCAACAAGTGTTAGACATAACCTTAGTTTAACTTCAACTTGTAAATTTTTCACAAATTTCAACAAGTGTTAAACATGATTTCGGTCTAACTTCAACTTGTAAATTTTTCTCAAATTTCAACAAGTGTTAGACATAACCTTAGTTTAACTTCAGCCTATAAATTTTTCTCAAATTTCAACAAGTGCTAAACATGATCTCGATCTAACTTCAACTTGTAAATTTTTCTCAAATTTCAACAAGTGTTAGACATAACCTTAGTTTAACTTCAACCTGTAAATTTTTCTCAAATTTCAACAAGTGTTAGACATAACCTTAGTTTAACTTCAACCTGTAAATTTTTCTCAAATTTCAACAAGTGTTAAACATGATCTCGATCTAACTCAACTTGTAAATTTTTCTCAAATTTCAATAAGTGTTAGACATAACCTTAGTTTAACTTCAACTTGTAAATTTTTTACAAATTTCAACAATTGTTAAACATGATCTCGGTCTAACTTCAACTTGTAAATTTTTCTCAAATTTCAACAAGTGTTAGTCATAACCTTAGTTTAACTTCAACTTGTAAATTTTTCTCAAATTTTAACAAGTGTTAAACTAATTTATAGCTTGTATATTCTATCTTTCCAGGTACCATTTTCCAACTCTTTGCCCCCTAATGTGAACTTAAGTTGCACTTGGGTTCTCATTATGCGTGTATTCAAAAACCTCGTCAAGTATCTTATCATAAGTGTAGAAAAAATCAAGCTAAAACTTTATTTATTACTTCGGCAAATAACAAAAAACAAGAAATATAATGATAAAAAAAATTCAGATTGCAAGTATTCCAGGGCCTTGGCAACTCTTTGCCTTCGTTATCTTCAAGTCGGTATGCCCCATTGCCTAACATTGAGATGATTTCTATAGGGTCCCTCCAATTTGGGCCAAGCTTGCCCTCTCTGGGATCCTTCTTATTGCTGGCGACCTTTCTCAAGACGAGGTCACTGATTTGAAACTCCTTTGGGTTGACATTCTTATTATAGGCCATGGCAAGCTGCTGTTGGTAAGCTGCCAGTTGAATTGCAGCTCTCTCCCTTCTTTCTTCTAGCAGATCCAGATCTCGGGCTAATAATACATCATTAGTCCCCCCATTCTCTACTCCCTGAGTTCTGATCCTGGATGCCAACTGCTAGAGGAATGACTGCTTCTGTGCCATAAGCCATGGCAAACGGGGATTCCCCAGTTGATCTTCTCGCGTAGTCCGACATGCCCAGAGTATATTTGGCAGTTCATCCACCCACTTTTCCTTTGCTGCTTGTGGCCTCTTCTTTATCCCATCCAAGATAACTTTGTTGGATGGTTCTGCTTGTCCATTGCTTTGGGGAAGGGCTTGGGGTTGAAAAGTAATTCTTGATTTTGAAATTTGCACAGAAGCTCTTGATTAGCTTATTGTCAAATTGTGTTCCATTGTCGGCTACTATTGCTTTTGGGATCCAAAACCTGGTGACGATGTTCTTCTATATGAAGCTCTTTACATCCACGTCTCGGATCTTGGTTAGGGTTCAGCTTCTATCCACTTGGTAAAGTAATATGTTGCTACCAGTAGATATTTCCTTTGCCCAGGTTGCTTGGGGCAGTTGTCCGACAAGATCCATTCCCCACTGGGCAAATGGCCAAGGAATGGATACTGGTTTAGGTCTATTGCAAGTTGGTGTATCAGAGGTGCAAACCTTTTGACACTTTTCACACTTTTTGACATAGGCTTCTACGTCTTTCTATATGTAGGGCCACCAATACCCCTAGGTGATGGCCCTATAAGGAAGTGATCTGCCCCCAGCATGGCTTCTACATATTCCTTCATGTATTTCATACAAAAAATCTTCGACTTGTGAAGGATGTACACACCTCAAAAGGGGTCCAGTGAAGGATCTTCTGTAGAGATGTCCCCCTGCTATCAGACTGAATCTTGCCGACTTCAATCTGATCTTGTGTGCCTCTTTGTGGTCATCTGGTAGTTTTCCTTCTGTCAGGAATGCTACTACTGCATCCATCCAGCTTGGTCCCATGTCCACACACATTGTTTCACGCTCTGTGGTCAGTGGTTCGATGCTCGGGCTTGACAAGTAGTTAACCATTATCGTCCTTGCTTTTCCAAGTTGTATTGCACTAGCTAGGTTAGCCAGTGCATCAGCGTGACTGTTATCATTTCGGCTAACCTGATGTAGTTGGCAGTTCTGAAATAAGGCCACCAACCTTTTGACCTCCTTTGCGTAGGCCGACATCCTTTCATCTCGGGCTGCAAACTCGCCCGTTGTCTGGTTGACTATAAGCTGGGAGTTACAAAAGACTATTACTTCATCTACTTCTACTGCTGCTGCTAGTTTCAGTCCTGCAATGAGTGCTTCATACTCTGCTTCATTGTTTGAGGCCTTGAACCCCAAATGAATTGATTGTTCTAGTATCTGCCCATCTGGAGATACCAGTACTACTCCTGCCCCCGCTCCTTGTCGATTTCAACTCCCATCAACAAACAGTCGAAAGGAGTTGCCGATGTAAATGCTGCAGGGCTTGAATTTTTCTTCATTCCTTTGTTCTGTTGCCTTTGGCTGGGCTCCTTTTTGCTCTCTTGGATATCGCTCACCTCGGCTCAACGGAGCCTGATGTGCGATGGCTCCTGGAGTGAACTCGGCCACGAAGTCGGCCAAGACTTGGCCATTGATTGCTATTCTGGGTCTATATTCCAGGTCATACTAGCCCAAGGCCGCTGCCCATCTGGCTATTCTGCTTGTCAGATCTCCCTGCCGCAACAGGGACTTCAAAGGATGTTCAGTTAGCACCACAATTTTGTGGGCTTGAAAGTAATGGTTCAGCTTCTTTGAAGCCATTACTAATGCCAGCGCCAACTTTTCTAGGGGTAAATACCTGGTGTCTGCATCAGCCAGGGTTTTGCTTACATAGTAAACAGCCCTTTGTTCCCTTTTTTCTTCTCGGATTACCACTGCGTTTACCGCATGTTCTGAAACTGCTAAGTATAAATATATCTCCTCTCCAGGTTCTGGATTTGAGAGAATTGGAGCCGTGGTCAGATACTTCTTCAAGTCGGCTAGGGCGACTTCG
Organism: Camellia granthamiana; assembly: GCA_036172215.1. Classification (NCBI taxonomy): domain Eukaryota; kingdom Viridiplantae; phylum Streptophyta; class Magnoliopsida; order Ericales; family Theaceae; genus Camellia; species Camellia granthamiana. Next base: position 272,045 of record JAXFYN010000128.1, read on the forward strand.
CATTATTCCGTCCATATGAAGTTTGTGGCCTTCTTCACTAAGTTGAAGAAGGGTTTGCATTTGTCTGAGCTTCTGCTTATGAACCTATTCAGGGCTGCGGCTTTTCCAGTCAGCATTTGCACATGTTTTGCCGATGTCAGGCTCTTTAACTCTAGAATGGCCTTGATCTGATCTGGGTTGGCCTCAATGCCCCTTCTGGTCACCAGGTATCCTAAGAACTTTCCAGATCCAACTCCAAATGCACACTTTGATGCATTGAGTCAGAGCCGATATGTTTTAAGGATATCAAAAACTGCTTTTAGGTCGGCCAGATGACCTTCAGGTTCCTTGGTCTTTACGACCATGTCGTCGATGTAAACTTCCATTGTTCGGCTAATCAGGTGTCTGTACATCTTGGCTACCAATCTTTGGTAAGTTGCTCCTATGTTTTTTAACCCAAAAGGCATCACTTTGTAGCAATACAGCCCTTTTAGGGTGATAAACGCAGTCTTCTCCTCATCTGGGGGGTACATGGCTATCTGATGGTACCCCCTGTAGGCATCCAGGAAGCTCATCCTTCCATGCCCTGAAGTGGCATTCACCAGTTGGTCAATCTTGGGTAGAGGAAAACTGTCTTTGGAACAGGCCTTGTTTAGGCTAGTAAAGTCCACGCAGACCCTCCATTTACCATTCTTTTTCTTCACCACTACTGTGTTCGATAGCCATGTCGGGTAATTAACCTCTCGAATGGCCCTGGCCTCCAGAAGTCTGTCTACTTCCTCTTCCACTACTTTGACGTGCATCAATGTTGGTCTTCTTGCTCGTTGGATTACAGGTTTGGCCGACCTGTCAACGTTCAGTTTATGGCAAGTGACCTCGGGGTCAATGCCAAGCATTTCGTAAGGCGTCCAGGCAAACACCTCAATGTTTGCTCTCAAGAAAGCCTCCAACTCTTTTTCCTCTTCTTCGGCTAAGCCCGAGCCGAGAAGGAAGAAGCGTTCTTCATCTCCCTCCTAAACGAGGATTTTCTTCAGTGCTTCTTCACTCTTCTCGGCTGGCTCCTTGCTGACGTCCTCTAGGACTTCCACGTCCTCATCTTCAATCTCTGCCCTTTCTGGTTCTCGTATGCTACAGGTGGATTTCATTGCTGCCATGGAGCAATTCTTTGCCTGCAGCTGATCTCCTCTGATCTCTTCTATTCCATGCTCTGTTGGGAACCAGAATAGTTTATGCAATGTCGAGGGAACAGCCCCCATTGCATGTAACCATGGCTTTCCCAGGATAGCATGGTGAAGGGAGGGTGTGTCGATTATGATGAACTATGTCTTTATCTTCTTGGTGCCAACCTGCACATCCAATCTTACTGCTTCTAGTGGCCATGTCAGCGTTCCATTGAACCCGACCATTGGGCTATTAGATTGCTGTATATCGTCTGGGTGAAGTCCAAGCTCCTTGTAACATCTGACATACATAAGAGCTGCCTTGGTCAATGAGGATGCGCTTCACTTGGCACTCCCCAACCTGGAGAGATACTACCAAGGCATCGTTGTGCGAATGTTGGACCATCTCCAGGTCGGCTTCAGTAAAGGACACCATTGGTCCCTGGCACTCCTCAGCCTGAGGTCTTTTCTGCTAGACCTGGTACACATGCTGCAAGTGCTTTACCTTCTGGGTCTCCCCCCTAATTTCGTTTTCATTGACCTTCGAGTGAATTACGTTAATTACCCGAGGTCCGCCTGCCTGCGGTTGCTGTGCTGGAGAAGGTGGAGCTGCTGGTGCCTGAGGAAGTCTTGCTTGCTTTTCCCTTGTCCTGGCCTCATCTACAAGGTCCCTCAAATGGCCCTGCCTTACCAGGTCTTCTAGGTGTGCCTTCAGGGCTCTGCAACCCTGAGTCATATGCCTATCTTCGTTATGGTAAGCACAATGCTTACCAAGGCTTCTTCCCATAAACTCTCCTGGTACCCTTGCTGGTGCTCTAAAATAGGGTTGGGTTTGGATTTTATCCAGGACTTTGTGAATGGGGATTCGGAACACAGTTGTGACTACCTGTGCAGCCCTTAGTCCTATCTCCTGCTTATTGGATCCATTGTTACCTCGGCCTCGCTTTGGCGAGCCGTTTCCTTTCTCTTGCTTTATTGCCGTGGTTCTTGGTGTGTCCTCCTCGACTCTGGCATATTTCTCAATTCTAGCCATGAGCTCCTCCATGCTTTTTGGCAATGTCTTTACCAGTGATTTTCGGAGTAGGCAGCCATCTTTCAGGCCGTTTTTGAATGATACGACGGCCACTTCTTGGTTGCATTCTGGTATTCGATCGAATACCTCGTAATACCTCTTAGCGTAGGCCCTCAGGCTTTCGTTTTCTCCAATCTTCAGAGCCATCAGGGCATCTACCCTCAAGGGCTGTAATTTGTTTGTCACGAACCTGGCCACGAACATCTCGGCCAGGCCTTCCCAGGTCTTCACACTTCCTTTCGGCAATTTGTGAAACCAATCCGATGCAATCTCCCTGAAGGATGAAGGGAACACTTTGAAGAGCAACGACTCGTTCCCAGTGTATAATGCCATCAAGTTCAGGTATAATCCGATGTGAAAGTTGGAGTCCGACTTACCATCGTATATCTGGAACCTCGGCATACTGAATCTTTTCGGGGCCTCAACTTTGTCTAACTCTACCGAGAATAATGTTCTCGGTTTAACTATTGAAGTTACCTCGGCATGATCTTGCTTCCTCTTGAGGTAGTCTCTCAAGTCCTCTTTGGTCCGCCTAGGAGCTCGGCTATCTCATGATTTCAGTCTTTTAGGTGCACTACTTTCAGCTTCGTTGTGAGCCCTTTTTGACCTTTCTCCATTGGTCGCATTGAAGCACAACTCCTGCCTTTGAACATGCCGATGTTCTTTGGGGTCTGCCTCCTTGGTGCGATGTGTCCTTCGAGATTCTTCCCTTCATGGCTCTCCTCGTCCGACCTCTCTTGAACGCCGGTGAGAGTGTCTTTCGCTCCTGGCGTACTGGGGAGCTACAGGGATTGTTTTCTGCCCTCCCTTCTGAGCATTGGCCGCTGGAATCAGCGTGTTCTGCAGCGGGAACGGTGGCTTCATGACGTTATTTTGCATCATGAAATTGACCATTGTTTGTAGGTCCGCCAATTTGTTCGCCATGGTCTTTACCTCATGTCCCTCCACATGCATCTTTCTTTCCATACCTGGAGGTTATCTTCGTTATAGTACTCGCTTTGGTCTGTCTTCTTTGGTACGTCGCCTTCCTGGCCGACGTCTTTCACTCCGTGATTTTGGTCACGAGTTTCTTTGTTACAATTGTCTTCTTCGACATCAAGGTCAATAGGTCTCCCACTTCCAGTAGGAGTGTTATCCCCAATCTTCTCTTTATGTCCGTCATTGGCCATCTATTCTTCTTCCTTCCCACAGACGGCGCCAAATTGTGTGAGTGAATTTCTGACCACACTACCAACTCAATATTCAACTGGAGAGCACTGGCAAAATAAATGGCGCCTGATTGACCTGCAACAGAAAGAAGAGATTCCGGCGGTGGTTCGTCCACCCGGGGGCACTCTGACAATCAAGTCAGCTATCTCTCAAAGATAAATCAAGTACTTAACTCACTGTTCAGAATATAAATTGCGTACCTTAGACCCATGGGGGTGCCTCTCTTTTATAGTTTAACTCAATCTTAGTCCCCATAGAAGCCTCGCTTCAATGGACTTTGGCTTAGTGCTTATCTTGGACTCTCCAATAGATAAAGATAAACTCCCTAAGAGCTTTATCCTTATCCAGGCTGAAGCCCTTTTTCATTCTAGGACTCTTTATCCCTTATCCGCTTATTCCGGATTCCAATATCTTCAAAGGTAACCTCGGCCTATCCGAGATCACCTCGGCGTCACGACCAGGACATGTGGTACCTTGGCTGACGCGTCGGCGTCACCTTGGCCACGTGTTGGTACTCAGAAAATACATCCACACACATACAATCACCACAAACCATATCAGTTAAGTTGAGTGTTATACGCCCCATGAGAGTGCAAATTATGAGACTTTTTACTTCCTATGTTCAAACCCTTAGCCACAGGGCCACCTGTGTGGATTCTTTGAAGCTTAGCTCAAAATAAATTTTTCTAGAAAGTAAATTGGTCAAAGTACCAAGATTGTTTTTTTAAAGAGTTTATTATGTACAAATTTTAAAGCATCTACAAAACAAAGGTGGGGTTGTGATCCCTAACCAGTACAAGCAGTGGTTTGCTACCACTAAGGTCCAATAGCAGTGGTTCCGGAAATTCTTTCTATTGTATTCTTTACAGAGACACTCCAAAACATGGGTGTTAAATGTAAGCAAAGAAATCTTTTCTGGGAACATAAAATTAATTGTAATTTTACAAAAATTTTGTGATGCATAATAACGAGAAAAATTATCGGTGATCAAACAAGCATCACACCTATTTAATATCTACACCATACATAGTTCTAAGGTACAATGTCTTGTTCAAAAATAAGATTAGAGAATCCACAGAAAACAAAAAAGAGGGAGAGAATATTACAGTGTAGAGTAAATATTGGGTATAAGGGATGACATATTCAATCATATTTTTATTGGTTAGTGACACCACCTACGATTGTGTCATTGTTAAAAGTCAATATTTGAGTGTTACATGGTCTCCTATTTTTCACCATTTTTTTTTTTTTTTGCTGTAAATTGTAAGGTAATTATAGAATGTGTTGGGATTCATGACTAATTTTCCACTCTTTACATATATCACATATATAGGTAAGCCAAAACACCAAAAATAAAAAAATAAAAAAAAAATAAATAAACTTAATAGTATTCAATTGAATACCCTGATGAATGCATAGCGCCACCCTGCTAAGGGCAAAGGATGAACATAGTTGTCTTTAGTGTACCATTGGTGGCTTTATGTGTTTAGTGACCATCTGTGACAGTTGAACTGCAAAGTTGATACTTTCTTTAAAATTGCTTTGTACTTTATATAATGAATAAGCACGAGCATTTATTACCGAATCCATTTTCTTATAAATGGAAACGTTCTTCTGCTCTTGACTTTCATAATGTCAATTCTCATCATTGTTTGCTTAGCAGATCAAAGACTGAAGTACAACTCTTAAAATTAATTTTGCAGGGCCATCATCCATCTTGCTCAAACAGGATTGTTTTGGTGGTGCTTGCTTGGCATCCCAATTGGAGCATTGATTCCTCGTTTTGTTGTAAAAATTTTTGTTCAATACTATGGAGCTGATGATATTCAGATTGCAAGAGAAGCTGAGAGGTTTAGGGAGTTTGGAGGTGCAGAAATTGAAATGAACCCAATTTTCGATCCCCCCAGGAGATGACTAGGTGATTTTGTTGTGTGCATCTAATCTTCTTCTTCTTTTTTGTAAAAACTGAGTTGTCATATTCTTCTAGGCTTTTTTTTTTTATAATTACTTTTTTTTTTCCTCTGTGTCAAGTATATCATATTCTTTAGGTTGCATCATAATATATCTCCCTTTCACTCTAGCCACATTTCGATTGTTTGCTACCCGAAGGATAGAAATTGTAATACTTGAGTTTGTATCGTTCTATTGTAATTTTTCACAGAATGATGCAATGTAAATTAGAGCACAGTTTACAACACAGAATCATTACCATTGTTATACATTTATTTGTTACAATGAAAAGAGTTTATTTTCTCAGGCTTTTGGAGTTGTGTATGGTATCTTGGTTTTGGTGTTGTGGTTAATTTCAAATGTTAATTTGGGGACAACAGTGTGATACAAGGAAATGCGGTTAGTTTCAGATTTTATTGTCAGGAAACATTTTGGGAACATGGTTTTGATGTTGTGATTGTCACATCCCAACTGTTGTTGTGAAGATGAGTGTCTTCCTTTTCAGCTGATCTGTGCTTTTTATTTATTTTTTAATTTATAAGTATGTTTGTGACTGTAATGATTGTATTGTGTTAGCAGTCAGTTGATTGTTCTTTACCAAATGAACAATATTATGGAGGAATCTACATCTCGGGGCACTTTCTTGAATTTTTTTTTTTGTGTGTGCGCGCGCACGTCTGAAAATTCTGGAAATCAATAAAAGCTTTGTGGATATCATAGAATTCTTGCTGTGCTACCGGAAAATATTGGGATATCATAGAATTTTTGTTTTGACCTGGCCCTAGCCGACCGGGCCTGCCCTCCTGCCTTAGATCATTCTTTCATTCTGGATGCAAGCCGTTCGTGGGCATAAACGAATAAAGTCGCCATTTAGGATTTAGGGTTTTTTTATACTAAATTTGAAAAAAAATCCTGTGATGTTCAGGAAAAAAAAATAAAAAGTAAAAAAAATACACTAACCATCCTTAAGGTTCAGGCAAAAATTACAATATGCCTATAAATTTGGAATAATGACATTGATCTCTTTTTTCCTAATGTTAAATCAATAGGGATTAATGCAAAAAAATGTGTAGACATAAGCATAAACAAGAAAAATATATATTTCAGTGTAAATATGATGTCAATATCATTTTTTTTTTCATATATAGGACTATCGAATTCTTGATGAAAAAATGGCATAGCTTTAATCCAATATAATTATGTTAAATTAGTTTGATTATGCAAGCTTAATTAGTAATTAAAAAAATAATGTTTAAGCGATAATTTACTGTAATTAGTTCAATTTTCTTTTTTCTATAAACTAAATTTTGCGAAACTATAAAGTAATAAGATCATATAATATCTTTTTGAATTCTTATAATGATTTTTTTTATATCTTAGTTTTTGTAAGCGTGTGACAGTGGCTGTATCAATTGGAGGTGGAGAAATTAGGATTAGAAAGGTTTTGGGTGTAAGGAGAAGAGTGGAGGTTAGAAATAAGGGTATAGATGAAATAATAGTGTGTAAAGAGATAAAACAACTGATGGATCTATTTGCACTCAAAAAAATTGATTGGACACCCTACTTTAAAATTTAAAATTTATTCTATTATGAATATCTCAAATAATAATATCTATTATATCATCAAAAACCCTTGAAGGATCTACACCCCCCACAAACCAAATAGGCTCCCAAACCACCTAAACTCAAGCTCTCTCGGCAAAGAAGAATGGCAAGATGAACGATCTCACGGTAGAGGCCACACCGTCGTTGTCATCAGTCAAATCGTTTTCCACCCGCCGTCACCCACTTGGTTGTTGGTCAAAGAAATCATTAGAGAAATTAAAAAGTTTAAAGGTATGACAACACATAATTGAATATTTTTGTTTTTTTGTTTTTCAAATACTCAATACCAAATACAATTGAATTTATTTGGAAATAAGTTTCCGAATGTATATAATTTTCTTGGAAATATAATACCACATAATTCTTTTTGTTTGAAACTGGAATATGAAGAAGTTAAAAAATTAAATATTCAAAAACACAAAGCCAAACATAGACAATTTGTTCGGATATTAAATACTGAACAATGTCAAATAATTCGGAAGCATAAAAATTAGAAATAAGTTTCGTAATAAATGTAATTTTTTCAGTACTGAATTTCTGAACAAATTTCGAAAACCTATTGACCTAAAACAATGAAAATGAACAGAAAACCTACATCCTCTATAAAAAAATAGTTTGGAAACATCTTTATTATTCATTGTTGACTTTAATATGAAATATAGTGCAAGAATGATAGATTTAAAGAAAGTATGGTTAAGTATGAAATATGTAAAGTGAACAAAGTGACAAGAGAAGAAAAAAGGAAAAATTAAGATTGTTTATGAAAAAGAGTGTCCAAAACACTATAATTTGGCAAAAGTCTTAGTGCAGAGGCTAAAGCCTGTGATGCCTTCAATCATAGGTGAGACCCAGACAGCTTTCATAGGTGACAGGAACATCCTAGATGGGGTGTTTATTGCTAATGAGGTTGTGGATGGATGGAAGAAGGCCAAGAAGCAAGGGTTAATAATCAAGCTGGACTTTGAGAAAGCCTTTTATTCAGTCAATTGGGAATTCTTGTTTCCTATGATGGCTAGCTTTGGTTTTGGTTCTAAGTGGATCTCTTGGATAAAAACTTGTGTGTCTTCAGCCCGTATTTCCGTCCTCGTGAATGGATCTCCAACTAATGAGTTCTCTCCGCAAAGAGGCCTTAGGCAAGGCGACCCATTATCACCCTTCCTCTTCAACATAGTGATTGAAGGGCTCAACATCCTCCTCACTAGAGCTATTAATCTTGGTCTCCTTAAAGATGTCTTGGTTGGGGCTAATGAGGTCCTTGTATCACATCTCCAGTTTGCGGATGACTCTATTATATTCTGTGCAGCAGATATGGATCAAGTGGTTGTCATCAAAAGAGTGCTTTGATGCTTTGAAGTTCTATTTGGACTCAGAATTAATTACCTCAAAAGTGTGGTATGTGGAGTGGGTGTGTTTGAAGAGTCACTGCAGAATTTTGCAAGTTGCTTGAATTGCAAGGTGCTTAGATTGCCTTTGAAATTTCTGGGGTTGCCATTAGGTTCCAACCCAGAGAGTAAATCTACTTGGAAACCTGTGCTAGCCTCTATCAGAGCCAGACTTCCAGGTTGGATGAGGAAAATATTGTCCTTCGCTGGTAGACTAATTCTCATCAAATCTGTCCTTTCTTCTCTACCCGTGTACTACCTCTCTCTCTTTAAGATGCCTGATGGTGTAGCCCATGAAGTGGAGAAGTTAGAAGCAGCTTTTTTGTGGGGTGGAAATGGGCTTAAAAGGAAAATTCATTTGGTGAAATGGCTAGATGTAACAAAAAGTGTTGCCCAAGGGGGCCTCGGCTTTAGGAGACTCAGGGATGTTAACGCTTGTTTGATTCTCAAATGGTGGTGGAAATTTGGCACTCAAACAAATGCATTGTGGAGGAGAATCATTTGTAGCAAATACAAGATAGAGGTTAATTGTTGGCATCCTCCTGCGGTATCTTCGTACAAACTCTCTAGGATGTGGAGGGACATTCTTTTCATCGGGAATCACAGTGCCAATATCTTTAACTTTTTTATACTAAGCTGCCAAATCAAGGTGGGGGATGGCTGTAGAACCAGATTTTGATATAATAGGTGGTGTGGAGCCACTTGCCTCAAGAATGAGTTTCCCTCCCTCTTCAACCTTTCTGTTGATAAGGAAGGTTCTCTTCAGCAATACTTGCAAGGAAAACTAGCGAAACTGATTGGAATGTCAACTTCAGAAGAGCCTTGTATGCCTGGGAATTGCCAGATGAATCTAGACTACTTAGATTGTTGGCCTCTGCTCCCTCATTAAGCACTGGGTGTATGGACAGCTTGGTTGGTCCTCTTCTACTGCTGGTCCCTTCTCTGCATCTTCTCTTTATTCCTAGAGCACCTCTCTCCTGGGGCCTGATCTTCCCATTACCAAATTTATTTGGTGCAATTTATTACCTCCCAAAGTCCATTTCTTTGGTTGGCTTGCCTAGAGAAATAGAGTTAAAACCACAGATTTCCTTCACAGTCGTGGCATCCTTGGTTCCAATGCATCAATCTCATGCACTTTCTGTAATTCTGCTGTTGAATCTGCCAGTCATGCTTTGCTTCATTGTCCTTTCTCTTGGTTCATTTGGTCTGCTGTGTTATCTGACTAGGGAATCCATTAGTGCATCCCATACTCTGTAGCAGAGTTACTTAACTGGTGGATGAGTAGAAAGTTTAGGGGCTTAATCTCCAAAGTTTGGAGGTCCATTCCTTTTGTTGTTCTTTGGTCTCTTTGGAAGCATAGAAATGAGTGTGTATTCTCTAATGCTCAACCTAATTCAGTGGAATTGTGGGATTTAATCAAAGTCAGGTTAGCTTATTGGCTCAAGGCCTCTATCAAAGACTTCCCCTTTTCAGTCTCGGGTTTTGTCTGCAACTGGAGGAATATCAGGAGCTTCACCTGAATATTAGGATTTTGAGCTGCTGCAATCTGCTGCTGCTGTCTGGTCTGTTGCTGCCTCGAACTGTCTCTACTCTGTTAGTGGTTATGCAGTGTCATATAGTCTGGGTGCTATAATTCGATCTATGTAGTGTGCTGCAATTGAGTTTCATAGTAGTGGTTATGCAGTATGGTTTGGCTGCCATGTTTGGTTGGTTGGTTTGGCTGGTAGGACATCTCAGTTTTGTGAGACCCATTTATGAATGCTCCAGCAGTGGTGAATCCTGTAGATTCTGAGTTCAAATTCCATTGGCCATCTATGAGCTGCAGAGCTGTGAGCTCCACTACTATGAGCTGCAGAGTTGTGAGCTGCAGAGTTGTGGCCATCAGGTGTTCCGCTAATTTCGGCAGGTGTTCTGCTGATTATTTTAGAGCTGTATTGTTGCTTGTGTTTATTTCCACTGATGTTCTATGTTGCTTGTGGTTGGTTTCTCTCCAACTTCTGGCTCCTCTTTCCCCTTCTTTATTGATGTAATCCCTTCTATTTCATCAATAAAGTTCTTTCTTTGCTGATAAAAAAAATATATAATTTGTATTTTTTTTTCAATATCAAGTATTTTTTTTTTTGATCATTTTGAATAAAAACATAATAGTAATAAAAAATTTCATTAAGTTCAGGTGTCTAACCAATTTTTAGAGTGCAAATAGAGCCATCCTAAAACAAAAATTTTGATTTTAAATTTTGAAAGGAGGTGCAATTAAAAAAAGAGTATAATGAGATGTATATGTGATGCAAATAGAATTAGGGGAATTCTATTTTTACACCATCAAACCTTGAGGTACGCAATATTTCCATAAATTTTTTATTACACTTATATCCCTTTATCAAATTACCATTTTGGACATGTCTAATCCCTAACTCACAATACACATCTTTCGGCACCACTACCTACCACCAGCTTTCGTCGCCTACTTTCTACCTCCATCCACCGTCACCTGCACCTACCACCACGACCATTCTTGCTAGCCACCATTGTAGCCCCGTCGCCTCCCTATCTCATCCCACCGCCTTTCACCTCCACTATCACCACTCTTACAATCACTTACTTGCTGGCAACCCTTTCCCTACCACAAATCCCTCTCATTTCCTTTACGGCCGATTCCTCACCATCACGAATAGCCTCGTCTTTTATCCCTTCCATCCCAAACACCCTGCTCTCCACTCCTGCCATCGCGATCGAACTCTCTATTGTGATCCAACCTCGTCGTTCTCCTCCACCGCTCGCGTGGGCGTAGGTGTGTGCCCGCGTGCGAGAGAGAGAGAGAGAGAGAGAGAGAGAGAGAGAGAGAGAACCCTAGGGGCGTTGGGAAGACGGAGGCGAGAGGGGATGCCTAGATAGGTGTCTGTGAGAGGGGATACCCAGATAGGCGGTGGCTTGAGATGGAATGCGACCGACGGTGATTGTTAGGATTAGGGTTAAGGTTTGGGGTTTGGATAGAGGGTTAAAGAGTTGAAGAAGATGAGAGTAATTTAGGATTTTTAGAAAATTAATAGTGTAAAGTGAGAAGAAATGAAACAATAAAAAATCTGTGTTGTGTGTGTTAAGAAAATGGTGTGTACTGAAAGGTTATGTGATGTGTAAATAAAATTACTCATAGAATTATCCTAACCCAAATTATCACATGCTTGTCAAATGACAACAATACCTATTATTAATCCTATATTCTTATTTATGACTTTGCCTCTCTTTATGCACTTTTTTTTTCTTTGCTCTGTAATTTGTCTATATATCCATCTATATATACTAATATATAAGGTGGTGATGTATTGAACAGTGTTTTTCATCCTCTGTGAAATTACTCATTTACCCTTTGTTTGATAGGGGCTAATTAAGGCACCCAATGCAACAAGATAGATCCATGTGAAGACTTTTGTAACCTACAAGTAGGGGTGTTCACAGTTTGGTTGCAACTAGGGAACCTCCAATTGCTATCCATCCGTCGGATTGGTAGATGCAGATTAGGTGGATTGGTGAATGGATACGAATCGGTTTGGCGGTTTAAACTTTTACAAATTTTAAACATAATACAACAACTTGTCAACATTTTTTTTGGGATAACAATCCAACTCAACATAATCAAAATATTATCAAGTAAATTGTCAAATATCAATAATAAATACATATAAGAAAACCATGCATTATCAAAACTATTTCATTACTGTTTTTTTATTCAAAAACTATTTAATTTGATTTTTTTTTTTTTTAAAATGACAAAATTGAGTTTTATATTTTCCACACAAAAATATCAAATATCAACACTTGTCATTTAATAAAAGGATTTCCAAATTGAAAATAAATTGAAAACACAATAGAATATCTAAACTTTTTTTTCAATTAAAAATACAAACAGAATGTTTAAACAAATTGAAAACACAGAGTCTTATAAATTACTAGGGTTGCTCACGATTTGGCGGTTCGATTGCAGCCACAGGAATCTCAAATCTGCTATCCATCTAAAACTAGGCGGATTGGAAAAAATATATCCGCAACTGTCTATTTATCATTACACATCCGTCCAAAATGCAATGGACCGGTTCGGTTCAGTTTGGTCGGTTCGGGCGGATCGAAATATTCGCTAAACACTCCTACTTGCAAGGCTGCATTCATTGTATATTTCTAGACAGGTTAAGCTTATCTCCAGTCTGGATTAGACGATACTATTGGGTTTGTAGGGTTCATCACGAGTAAGGGTGCTTACGGTTTGATTGCTGCCAGGGAACTTCTAATCTGTCATCCGTTCGTCGGATTAGCGGATTGGAAAAAATCAATCCGCATCCGTCCGGCGAATTGGCAGATGTGGATTGAGCAGATTGGCGGATTGATAGATGGATGCGAATCGGTTTGGCGGTTTAAACTTTTACAAATTTTGAACATAATATGACAACTTATCAACATTCTTTTTTGGATAACAATCCAACTCAACATAACTAAAAGATTATCAAGTAAATTGTCAAATATCAATAAAAAATACATATAAGAAAATCATGCATTATTTTCCTTTTTTTTTTTATATTAAAAAACTATTTAATTTGATTTTTTTTTTATAAAAAAAATGACAAAATTAAGCATTATATTTTTCGTACAAAAATATCAAATATCAATACTTACTGTTTGATAAAAGGATTTTCTAATTAAAAACACAACAGAATATCTAAACTTTTTTTTAATTAAATACACAAACAGAATATCTAAGTAAATTGAAAACATAAAGTCTTACAAATTACTAGGAGTACTAGCAGTTTGGCGGTTTAGTTGCGATCAAAAGAATCTCAAATTCGTTATTTGTTCAAATTAGACGGATTAGAAAAAAATCAATCTGCAACGGTTCTCTTATCATCACGCATCCATCCAAATGTGCCGGATTGGTTCGGTTTGGTCGGTTTGGGCGGATTAGAATATCTGCTGAGCACCCCTAATCACAAGTTTTGTTTCGATAATTCGAACCATTCTATATGTAGAACTCATTGAGTACTTTAACTCTATAAAAAATCACGTTGATCGGATATTGATAGCTACTTGATCATATTAGATTGTTGTCAATAATTTATTTTGAAAATTATATTTACCATTGACAGAAATATGATCTGATCAAGTAATTATAAATATCTGATCAATGTGATTTTTTACAGAGATAAAGTATTCAACAAATTCTACATATTAACCGTTCAAATTATCAAAATAAGATTCACGAATCCCTATGGATCTAATAGTACGTTCCAATTCAATCTCGAACTGGAGAGAAACTTGGCCTTGTGGACACCTTCTCTAAAACCCTAATTTCTTTCTCTCTCTCTCATCTCTCATCTTCTTCTTAATGATATTCTCTCTTCTTGTTCTATCTCTTTTCTTTCCAACACCCTTCGGCGACTCTCACCAACGCGAACACTCCACCACGACCCACACTGCCAGCATCCTTTGGCCTTTTCTCTCTCACCCCCGCCAGCTTGGTCCGACCCAACAACACCGTCCCTTCAAATCTGTTTCTTCTCTTTTTCCGTTTTTCCTTCTTCTCTGCATTGGTAGGTTGCTACTGATGGAGGATCGACTTTGTCGTATTCGTTGACTTTGTGGTATTTTTTACTGTATGCAAGTGACAAAGAAGATGCAAGGGAAATTTAAAAAAAAAAAAAAAAAAAAAATTGTGCAGAATCTTTGTGGGACCTAATAAAATTAGGATTTCTTCATCTTCTTTATATTATTTTGTTTTGTTCAAGGAAAAATGGTGTTTACTTTTTTTCGTTTTTCTTTCTTATTTTTAATTTTTCTTTATGTTGTGTTTAGTTTAGAGATTTGGGAGGAGATTTAAAAATGAAAAGGGAAAAGGTGTGTGAAATTATATGAAATATATACATATTTTATTCACATTTCACATAACTTATTCCTTTTCAAAGGAAAAAAATATGTGTGAAATTATATAAAATATAGATATATTTTATTCACATTTCACTTAACTTATCCATTTTTAAATCCCCAACCAAACACTTTCTGCTTTTGAAGGAAAAATGGTCTTGTCCTTCATTTTTGTTGGTTTTTTCCATTTATTTTTGTGGTATTTTTGATTGTTTTTTTTTTTTTTCCTATTTTTGTTCTTTTTGTTTTTCTTTGTTTTTGTTTCTTGCTTTTGTTTTCCCTCCCAAGGAGTAAATTAGCAAATGTTAAATGGAAGTTTGGTTTGATTTTGTTTTCTCTTTTGATCCCTTCTTTTCCTTTCTCCTTCATTGTATCTTCTATCTAAAACCCTAAATTGCTTTCATTTTTGTTTTGATGGTTTTTTTTATTTATATGAACTTGACATTTGTGAAGAAGATTCTGTGGCATTTGATGTGTATCCTTTGCTAGCTTTAATTTTTTATTTTTTCCTCCCTTTTGGTTGAAAGAGAAAGTGTCTTGGGTTTAGTAGTATGTGCGTATCTCTATTTCTTTCTTGTTTTTTATTTCTTTCATAAAATGGATATTTTTGGGGGAATTAACAGTTCAGTGTATATTTGTAAAAAAAAAAAAATTCCAAATTAGTGATAAATTTTAAAAAATTTACTAATTAAAATCACTTTTACAATTTTTTGAATTCTATGATTTTTTTTTTTTTAAATATTGAAATATTCTTAATTTTGGATATGTAGAATATAACTTAGTTGCATCAAGTCCTTCTCTTTGTCATGTGGACGCGGGTAACAGAGGTTGTACAGGAACAAACGGTCAAAAAATAGGCGATTTCCGATATAGGTCTAGGCGATTTCCGATAACCCTTGGTCGGATCTCCGGTGAAGGTAAACAACCCTCACTGTCTTCCTTGCTCTTCAAATCGTGTCCCCTTGGTCGCTCGATTTCACGTCGCCAGTGCTTCTTACTGGTGTTTGTCAAACAACACCTTCCACACATTGATGCTTCACCTGATAAGGGCTTCCAACAATAGTTAGAGATGGAGGGTGGAGGATGGATCCCAGTTATAAGGCAGAGAGGCAGACAAGGAAGACAGAGGTATGAAGGATGTGCAAGTGTCTTCACCATTTTTGTGGATAACTTGCCCAACTCAGTGAACCCGAAGGGACTTCGCAATCTATTCGATAAGTTTGGTATGGTGAGGGATGTATTTATTCCGAATAAGAGGCGACGGATCACAAATACAAGATTTGGTTTTGTTAGGTTTGATTGCAGAGTGGCGGCAGGCGTTGCAGTGCAAAAAGGTAATGGCCTCTGGGTGGATGACAAGGCACTAGTGGTAAAGCATGCTGCGTTTGGTAAGGAAATAAGGGGGGCAAAAGATTAATAGGGCCAGTGCGTCCTCCGGGAGGAAATCAAAATAGTCAACGAGGGGAAGACAGAAGGTGGGTTGAAGCGTCTACAGATCACAGGTCATATGCTGAGGCAGTAATAGGCAAAATGCGAGGTGGAAGAGATAACATTACAGTGAAGGCTGATGAAGTAGGGAATGGGTGGTTGTATGAAAGTGCAGTGGTGCGTTTGAAGGAGGATTATGCTAACATTAATTTGAAGAAAGAAGTGGAAGCAATAGGAGTGGAGGATGTGTTGGTAAGAGAGAGTGGGGGCCGAGATGTGGTGTTCACCTTTAAGTCAGTGGAGGAGATGTCATGTAAACTGAAACCCATTAAGGACCTCATCATGGACTGGTGTGAGGTTATTTCTGAAGGGAAATCTGGTATGGTGTTGGAGCAGGAACGGAGTGTTTGGCTGAGCTGCTATGGGATCCCTTTGAACCTGTGGAATAGTACAAATGTAAAGAGGATTGGTGGGTTGTGGGGGAAGTTTATATGTTTCGAGGGGGACATGAATCAACCGAGGTCCTTTGTGTGCGCTAAGCTAAAGATTTCTACCAAGTACATGGAACCAATCAATAAGGTAGTTAACTTGGAGTGCAAAGGTATGATACATTCAGTCAGAGTTTGTAAAGAACAAGTGGTGCTGGCTAAAATGACAAAAATGGTGTGTCACTGCCAGAAGAATCAAGAGCTGGAGGAGCTGGGTAGTTCGAATACTATAGACAAACATGCAAGGGAAAGGGGTAACAGTACAGAGGACAGGGATGATGACGTGGAGTCTGATTCAGACCATGCTTTGGCATTGTTGGATGATGTGGCTATAGACATTAAGGCACCTGGAGAAAGAAAGAGTGAGGAGGTGGAGCAGGAAGTGGGCTGCAAAAGTGACACTGTAGTTGCTGAGTCCAGCAGTGGAGAGGGGATGATAGTAGGTATGGGGAATCACAACATAGGGCCACCAACTGATGCTGAGGTTTGCAGGCTCATGATGGGAGTGGGAAAACACAATATAGGGTCTGCGGTAGGTAAGTGGAAAAGCAAGAGTGTGGATGATCATGTACCTACAGCAGGATATATTAGAAGTTTAGAGGGGAAAAGTCCACCTAGACCTGGAATTGATCTCGAAGTGGTGTTGGGCCATATCCAAGGAACTGGGCTCCAACAAGCCCAGCAGTGCAACAATGGGCTGAAGGGTCAGGCTGTGCTAAACTCAAGTGGTTCTGAAGGAAAGGTGGTGGAGTCCAACAACAGACCTGTAAATGCAAAGAAGGGAAAGAAGAAGGTTAGCTATAAAAAACAACATGGGAATCAACTATTTAAGAAGGGTCCACTTAGTCTTCTTAGATCATATGGCCAAAGAGGGGCATCAACAAGTAGACCAGTCCCAAAGGTTGCAGTTCGGCGAGTATCAGTGGCAGTTTCATCACTGTCAACCTCGGCAGAGAATGGACTAGATAAAGGGAGGTGCTTAATTAATGAAGCCCAAGCAACACTGAAAATGGGGGAGGTTCTGGGAGTGCAGTTTAATGGTAAAGAGGATGAAGTAGTACAGAAAATTGTGAGTCTTGAGCTAAATGATCAAGGAAGAATTACAAGGGGAGTTAGTGGTGGAACCTAAGGTAGAATACCAGCTGGGGTGAAGATTAAGGAGTTTTCTTTGTTTGTAATGATAATACTTACATGGAATATTAGAGGACTGGGTAAGAAGGTAAAGAAAGGCAAGATTAGGAAGTTATTGAAGGAAAGGAAAGTGGACATGGTAATGTTCCAAGAAACCAAAAAATCTGCCATATCTGAGGATGAAGTTAGATTACTTTGGGCTAGAGAAAATATGGATTTTATGGCTGTAGATTCTGAAGGGGCAGCTGGAGGGCTCCTGTGTGTTTGGGATCCAAATGCTTTCCAGATGTCAGAGTGCTGCAGCAATAGGAGGTTTATAATACTGTCAGGTACCTTCTTTAACTCCTTTGAATGCACTGTTGTCAACATCTATGCACCAAATGAAGTGGGTCTAAGAGGGAAACTCTGGGATAGTTTAGTAAAGTTAAGGGAGGTATTTCCTAAGCCTTGGTGTATAGGGGGGGATTTTAATGAAATAAGAACCATTGGTGAAAGGAAAGGCTACTCAAGGAGAGATCGGGGAATGAGGGAGTTTAATGAGTTTATTGATAGGTGCGAGGTGTCAGACTTACCTTTGCTTGGAAGAAAGTTTACATGGTGTAACTCAAGTGATGGTGAAAAGTGGAGTAAAATAGATAGAGTGCTCGTTGATCCTAAGTGGTTAGAGGTGTTCCAGGTGAAGTTGTGGGGATTGCCTAGAGTGCTATCTGATCATAGCCCTTTACTACTGATGGAGGATGAGAGAGATTGGGGACCAAAACCCTTTAGGTTTCAAAATGCATGGCTTCTTCACAAAAACTTTCACTCTATGGTGGAAAAAACTTGGAAAGAGACTGATGTAGTGGGATGGGCTGGGTATATTTTGCTGGAAAAATTAAAACTCTTGAAGGTTGGCTTAAAGAAATGGAATGTGGAGGTGTTTGGGAACATTACTAATAAATTGAAAGCAGCAGAGGCTGAGTTACACCAGTTAGAGCTTGCTGCGGAGGTTCGAGATCTTGATGAAGCAGATAGAAAAAGGAGAAGAGAGGTTAGAGGTGAGGTGTGGAGATTGAGCAAGATGGTGGAAAGATTGTGGTTCCAAAAGTCAAGGATGAATTGGGCATTGATGGGAGATAGGAACACAAGATTTTTCCATGTCATCACAAAATGTAGACAATCCATGAATGAAATAAGCTCAATTTCAGAGGGGGGGTGATATATGAGGACCCTAGTCATGTGAAAAACAAAGTGTTTGAACACTTTCAGAGTCACTTTTCTGAAGAATGGAATGGGAGGCCTGTACTAGGAGGGACCTTCAACTCAGTGCAACGAATTGGTGATTTTAACAGGTTGGAAGCACAGTTCTCAGAAGCTGAGATTAAAGCCGCAGTGATGGATTGTGATGGGAGTAAAGCACCAGGGCCAGATGGCTTTAATATGGGATGCTTTCAGAAATTTTGGAAAGTAATGAGGTCTGAAGTGGTCAACTTTGTGAACGAATTTCATGAGAATGGCAAGCTGGTCAAAGGAATCAACAGTTCCTTCATCACCCTTGTACCTAAAAAGGAGAATCCTGTAGGGTTAAATGATTATAGACCTATAAGCTTGGTGGGATCAATCTACAAGATCATAGCAAAGTTATTGTCTCATAGGCTGAAAGTAGTGATGCCTCATATAATCAGTGAAACACAGACAGCGTTTTTAAGTGGGAGGAACATCCTAGACGGGGTATTAATTGCTAATGAAGTGGTTGATGGATGGAAGAAGGCAAAGAGAAAGGGTCTTATTATCAAGTTGGATTTCGAGAAGGCATATGATTCCATTAATTGGGGGTTCTTATTCTGTTTGATGTCTAAGTTTGGGTTTGGGGATAAATGGATCAGATGGATCAAAGAATGTGTAACAACTGCGAGAATATCAGTGCTTGTTAATGGGTCTCCAACAGCAGAATTCAGTCCACAAAGGGGTTTACGGCAAGGGGACCCTTTGTCCCCTTTTTTGTTTAACTTGGTTGCTGAGGGATTGCACATATTGTTATCCAGAGCCCAGGAGGTAGGTTTGATCCAAGGGGTCAAGGTGGGATCAAATGGTGTTATACTCTCCCATCTCCAGTTCGCAGATGATTCCCTATTATTCTGTGCAGCAGAGATTGAAGAGGTAAGGCATTTGAAAAGGGTGCTAAGATGTTTTGAGTTGATGTCTGGATTGAGAATTAATTATCATAAAAGTGTTGTGTGTGGAGTGGGGGTCTCGGATGATACCATGGACTGTTTTGCATCAGTTTTGAATTGCAATGTGAAGTCTTTACCCCTTAGATATCTTGGGTTACCCTTAGGAGCCAATCCAAGGAGGAAAACTACTTGGAAGCCTTTACTAGACAAAGTCAGATGCAGGTTGGCTGGTTGGAAGAGGAAGCTGCTGTCCTTTGCTGGGAGATTAACACTTGTGAAGGCTGTATTATCTGCACTACCAGTGTATTATCTATCCCTCTTTAGGATGCCTGAAGGAGTTGCCAAAGAAATAGAGAGGTTGCAAGCTGCCTTTTTGTGGGGTGGGACAGAACAAAGGAGGAAAATTCATATGGCCAGATGGGGGGATGTATGTAAAAGTATAGATCAAGGAGGTTTGGGCATAAGGCGGGTGAGAGTGGTAAATGTGTGTTTACTTACAAAATGGTGGTGGAGGTTTAGCTGTGAGAATGAGTCTCTGTGGAAGAAGGTTATATGCAGTAGGTATAAGATTAAGGTGGATAGCTGGTTGCCATCCCCTACCTGTAACTCATCAGTGTTATGGAAAGGCATCACTGTTCTTGCAGAGCAGAGCAACAATCTGTTAGAAGCTTTCCTTAACAACTTTCAATTAAAGGTAGGGGATGGTAGAAGAATAAGCTTTTGGAATGATAAGTGGTGTCAGCAACTATGTTTGAAAGCTGTGTTTCCAGGCCTTTATCGGCTCTCTCTAGAGAAAAATGACACATTGAGAGATATCTTTGACAGGAAAACTGCAGTAGGGGTGTGGAATCTGTCATTTAGAAGAGTATTGTATGTGTGGGAAGAGGTAGAGTTGCAGAATCTGTTAACCATGCTGGCAGCAGGTCCTGCAATGTGTCTAGAACAGGTGGATAGACCTGTTTGGTCAGCATCTAAGTCAGGGCAGTTCTCTGTGGCTGAAATGTACAAAGTAGCTGTGCATAATTTAGGCCCAACACTTACAATTTGTAAATTGGTATGGTTGAGATTTATCCCTCCTAAGGTCCAGGTGTTTGGGTGGTTCGCATGGACAAAGAGAATCAAGACAGTTGAATTCCTACAAAGAATTGGTGTGCTTCAGGGGTCTGAATCAAACCTGTGTGTGTTCTGCAAGGCTGCCACTGAATCTGTCAATCATGTGTTAATTTGCTGTCCTCTTGTGTGGAGAGTTTGGACTGATTTGCTGAATTGGTGGGGGACTCAAGGAGCATTACCTGCCTCTGTGGATCAGCTGCTGTTGTGGTGGGCAGGTGGGGGAATGAAGAGGTTGGAAAGAAAGATATGGAGTGCTATTCCGTTGGCTGTGTTGTGGCCAATTTGGAAACTTAGAAATGAGTGTGTGTTTAGGGATGTTAAACCAAATTGGTGTGAGGTGTGTGAGCTGATTAAGACTAGGATAGCTATGTGGTTGAATCCACATCTGAAGGATTTTAATTTCACAATTAATGACTTCATTTGTAACATAAGGCAGGTCAGATTGTGCCTTGGAGGGACTGTGCTGCTGTGAGGTGCTGTGCTGATGGAATGTATGTGCCTGGGTTGTATCTGATTTGGTGCTGTGGTGATGCTCTGGGTTGAAGTTTGGGTTGTTATGGTGAGGTATGCATCAGGTTTCTTGGTGGTCTTCTTGGTGGTCTGCTGTCTGCCTCAGTAGGTCCCAACTGGCTTTAGGCCTCACTTGGTTTTTTGGTGGTCTGCCTCTGGTTTTTTTTGGTTGGTATTGCTATGACTGGCTGGACTGAAGTCCATTTTTTGTGGTTGTGTTGCTGGATTGAGGTCTGCTATGCTGCTGGACTGAAGTCTGTCATAGCCTCATTGGGCCTGTTCAGTTTTGGAGTTTTGATATGGGGTTGGATTGGTTTGTTCAGTTTTGGTCAGTTTTGGTGCTGACTGGTCTGCATCTTGCAGGAAAGGTGTGCTGATGTGGGAGGAGTCTGGGCTTCCAGTCATGGCTGAATTCAGATGAGCATCTGATCAGATTGTGGTGCTGTTTGGTCCAATCAGTTTTTTGGTCTGAATCTGTGTGGAGGTTGTGCTGCATTTTGATCAGCAGTGGTTCAGTTTTGGGTGGTTCTTTTTCTGAACAGGATTGGTTCCAAACCCAGATGTTATCAGATGCTGCTGTAAGGGTTGTATGGTGAGGAACTGTTGCTGTGTTATGGAGTTCATTTGCTGTGTTATGCTGCAGTTCATTTTTCTGAACAGGATTGGTTCCAAGCCCAGTTGGTCTCAATCTGTTTCTGTCGAGTTGCTACAGTTGTTTTTGCTCTGTATCTGTTTTTGGGTTGGCTTTGGAAGTAGGCAACTGTTAATTACTGTCTTCACGTGGGATGCACTGTTTTTTTTGGGTTTTATTCTGTTTTGCTTGATTCGTTCTATTGATCTTTTCTTTTTCTGTTGGTTTCTCACCAACTAGGAGGTTGGAGCTTCGCTTAGCTCCAAGCTCCTCTTTATTGATGTATCGTCCTTACTTTGTTTGGTCTTCATCAATAAAGTTTTTTCGTTTCGCCGATCAAAAAAAAAAAAAAAAGTCCTTCTCTTTGTCAACCTAAGGTGATTAAAATAAAAGCCCTCTTTTAGATTTTTCATATATTTTGTTTTATATAATCTGATTTACTTTTGGAATTGAATCAACTACAGCCTTGGTAACCACTGGGAATGACAACTTTGAAGCCAGATTGGTGGGTATTGAATCAACTCACAATGAAGCGTAATCATGATTGGAGTAATGGTTTACTTGCAAATAGTTTGGCCAAATTTTAACGGAAGTATGATTTAATTCTTTAATTGATTGTTTAGAATTTCCCTCTTTTAAGATTTAATTCTATTTGGGTGTATTTCTTCTATTCTTTCATTTTCTTATTTTCTGATGTGATGAATTATTTTGCTTTTTTATTTAGTACATGATTACATATATTTTTCTTCATTATGATTCTAATTTGTGGTACTGTTTGGGTTTTTATACATGTACATTGACATTGATATATAGAATTGAAAACAAAAGACAAACTACTACTTCATGGTGATTTGCATTTCGTTCCACTTTTTTATTTTATTTTAAATTTTTTACGTTGCTTTTAATTGCCCGTATGTTTTGTTATTATGATCCTAATTTTATTTCAATTTTTGTTTTGTTATTTGGATTTTTACACATCAATATCGATCTGGATAAAAGATTTTAGTTCTTTGTTACTGGGTCTTCTTCTTCTCCTTCCCTATTTTGTTTTTGTTTTTTAATTGTGTTTTCCTTATCTGTAATCATCTCCTGCTAGTTCGCCATTTTGTTTTTCATGTTTTTCTTGTTTTGATATAACTATTATTTGAACTTCTTTTTTTCAGATTTTAACTTTCGATGCGTTCTCTTATTTTCTCTGATATCTTTGTTTGGAAATAAGGTATTGTTTTAGTTTGGTTTTCCCAAATTTTCTCAATTTTTATGAATATATTTAATAGGAAAATTATTTTCCCCACTTCCGTATTTTCATTATCTTTCTTTATTCTTATTTAATTGTAAATTGTCTTGGGATAATTCATGCTTTAGAGCTACTATAAAGTTGTGGTAATTCTATTTTTTTTAAAACCACAATAGTGGTGCTTGATCCATCAAAATGCAGCAAGTTAAGTATGGAGGAAAACAGAACTTGTTTATGAACTGTGAAAGTGGTCACATGGTGTCCCCGAAATGCTACAATCGTGGAGCCGACATGAAATTGTTTTCTTCTTTTTTTCCTTCCTGAATTTCTGTGTATCATTGCATTTTATGTGAACAATAGGTCCTAAGGGATCATATTTCTGTTTTAAAGCTTGCCTGCATTGGGAGAAATGATGCACATTTTAGCTAATAGTTGTTTTTATTTTTATTTATAAATTTTTGGAGTTAGTTTATTCATTAAAGTGCATTGAACACAGCCAAAGCAGATTGGGTTGGGATTAACACAAGTGAGACTCTACTCTACAATGTATTCAAGTTAGATGTATAAATGTATTAGCTAATTTATATTATTTGCAAACTACTTTATATGGAAGGTCAGAGATGTGCCAAATAATAGAGGATAGGTACTGTGTCTTGCTTGTATGCATGGACTTAGAGGGTAACAGATTGGCTGCATGATGCATTGGAATTTAGTTTTTTAATCTAAACGGATGTTCCAAATCAAATGTCATTCATGTAGACTGCTATTCCTTTACAAAACAACATGAATTTAGAAAAAAAAAAAAAAAGTTTCGAAAAATTTGAATTTAGAAAAATTATTTTGTTGAAAAAAAAAAAACCCTTGTGGGGGCTTCGTCAAATAAATTGTAATGGTGGTGATCCACTCATGTACATTGACAAGATAATTCTTAAAAATAAAAAAAAAATATATGTTCTTTGATCATTGTTGTGATGATTAGAAAGAATGTTGTCAATTTGATCAAGTTTCACCCATTATTCACTTGTGTTTTTTGTTGGGTTTTTTGGAATAAATACTTGGTATTGTACCCTACTGATTGGAACTCATTAATTTATTTTAAATCAGATGCATTCAAATTTGTCAAAAGCATCATGATTTACTTATAATATGCTTTATTTTACTTTGCCGTTAACATTGTTTTATTTATTTATTTTAATTCTTAACAACTCTTTGATAGCACAAAAAATTGTCTTTGAATCAATCATAAGCATTGTGTTTGATATCCTCCATATCATTTTGTCACCAACATTTTCTTGTCAAAGAGTATTAATTTAGATTGGTCCTTGACTAAATTTATGAGCAAATCCTAAAAATATGAGTTTTCCTTACCATTGAACTTTTGCTTCTATTATGCAGATAAATGGTCTAAATAATAGTTTAAGGTGCAAATGTCATCCAGTTTGAATTCTATTCACTGTGTTTGGTTTCAATTTTTTGAATTTAATTTTGTGAAAATTGAGTTTTTTTATTTTTTATATAATTTTATTTTTAGTAAATATTTTTAAAATTTTAAACAGATTCTCACTCGAAAAAGCTATATCTATTTAAAACTCGATAACATTAAAATTAAAGTAATCTTTACCTCTATCTCTCTCTGTCTCTCTCTTCAATTTTCCTCTATTTTGTTATGTCAATTCCTTGTAGCAATGGTGAGTCATTTTGAAGATTGCTGAACGAGTATGTTGTTTATGCTTTCATTAATCGCACCATTTTTTTTTGGTTGATTCATGCATATTACTTTACTGGATATGGAATTTATAAGCATTTTTACAAAATATGCTCTTTTTTTTTTTTTTTTGTTCGTGTTTAGTTTTCAATATTTACAAATACACCCTTTTGATTGGTTGGGGTTGCTTATTTTAGTGCACTTTTTTGACTCTTTCTAAAAAAATATACAAGAAAGCAGAGACAAGGACATAATTAGGAGAATATTACGGGATTTTCTGTGAAAAAGTATAAATATATATATAGCATTCTTCTACCATCTTATCTTCTGTTTTTATTTTGTACCAAAAAATTCTTCATCCTATAATATTTGATTTTTTTTTTCTCTCATATATATATAGTTTATATATCATATGTGAATTTTTTTTATCTGTCTTTGGTCCTTCCGGTGATGAAATTTTGTTTCGTCCCTGAATAGAGGAGTGATATTGCACTTATTTACACCATCCCAAATAACGGAGTGCCTTTTGTATTTTTAAAAATTACATGTGATCCCTTTAACTTCAAGTTTATAGTGCATAACAAATAATTATTTTTATTAATAAATTATCAATTTAATTAACAAATGATATCATAAATATATTTAAATTAATAATTCTGGTTAATTTATATAGAAGAGTAGATAGGAATTTTATTTTCTTAATCCTCTTACATAAAAAATTCTAATAAGGATATTTGTAATTTTTAAAATTACAAGGGGTAAATAAGTAAATCTCAATGGATTTGTAATTTATTATTATTATTGTTATTTCGGTAAATTACAAATATGCTCAAAATACAGATTGCCCTTGTGATTTAAATAATTATAAATACCTCTTTGCCATAATTTGAAATTTCTAATTGCTTTTTTGTACAATAATAATATTTAGCTAAATTAATAATTCAAATAAATTTCTAACATCATTCAAAATTGTTAATTGATTTGATAATTTATTAATAAAATGGTCATCTGTTATGAAATTACAAATTTCAAGGGGCGGGATGTAAAATTTAGAACCACAAGGGCAGTTTATATTATAAACAAATTTTAGAAGTGTATTTGTAATATACCCTTATTTTATTTATTTATTTATTTTTTTTTTTGGGGGGGGAGGGGGGGGGGGGGGGATTGTGGCTCTGTGTTTAGTTTGTGATTATGTGGAATCAATATGTCTATGTTTTATTTTTTATTTTTATTGTGGTGAATTTGATTAACTGTCAATCTAGGTGTTGCTCTTTATATTAGGGTATTTTGTTATAAAAAAAGTTATAAAGGTTCTCATTTTTAACATGCATTGAACTTAATCTTTAAAAAATAAATAAATAAATAAAATTTGCATTGAACGAACTTAACACATATTTGAGGTTGGATTTTTATCATTTGTGAGAAAAATGCTTTATTAGTGGAATTTTTTAATGTTTTCTTCTTTTTTTCCCATCTGTTTACTATCTTCCTTCAAATTTGGCTTGGGAAAATCAGAATTTCTTTTAGGGCTGTGACAGCATTAATAAGATAGATATGAGTAAATTACATCAACTATCCTTATGGTTTGGTTATATTATACCTGTGGTATGGAAAATTACACTGCCCTCCCATATTTGAAAGCTTGTGTAACAGTCTCTTTACATTTCTACTGGATTTAGTGTGTCAGCAAATTTCATAAAAAGTAATGCTATACAAACTAAAATTCTTACGAACTTTTTAAAATTAATTACATTTTTGAGTGCTCGAATCAAAGTATGAGATTTGTGTCATTTTGGCCCTCAATATCTAAATTTGTTCAATTTAGTTCTCAATGTACAAAAAGTGTTTAAATTTGGTTCCAATCTTACTCTATCCGTTGACACCGTTGAAACTAGGGATAACTGTGTAATTTTAGAGACAAAAATGACGCGGACTATATATTTTGGGACTATAAGTGTATTTTTTTAGTGAGATTCCATATCAATGACACATATCACATATTTTGAAGACTAGTGAATTTTTAAGTGAGTTTTATATTTATGAATTTTACTAATGAAGTTAATTGAGAGACCAAATTGTAACAATTTTTATACATTGAGGGCTAATTGACATTATTTAAAATATTGAGAACCAAAATGACAAACAACATATTGCGGGGATTAATTGAGGGGCTAATCTGTTACAAAAGTTTTGAAATAGCGGAGGTTAGTGTGATATCCCATACCATGGAGGTAGTGAATGTAATATAGCTAAACCTCACAGGTAGTCAATGTAATTTACCCATAAGATTTTATTACCAAAAGCAAGCTATTATTAGTGGGTTTTTTTGAAATACTGTAGAAGAAAGTTCATTGCTTATTGGGTATGAAAGTTTGGATTCTTGTGTTTTGATTATATTGATTTTCTATATCCCAGTTTCTTATGCATAACCATCGGTTTTGCGTCATTTGTGAAGTTCTCATATTATAATGTTTTTCTTTTTATGCTTCATATTTTAAGTGTATGTGATTGGATAAATTGTTTTATTGCCTTTTCATGAGCTAAAATTGAGATATGGCTTTATAGGTCATTATGGGAACCAAATTGAGAGCTGTTGTGGCATTCCTATCATCCCTGCTTTTTCCTCTGGTCTTTTCTGCATCTAACAATGACTTGGTTAGAATTGGACTAAAGAAGATGAAATTTGATCAAAACAATCGGCTTGCTACACGACTCGAGTCCAAGGAAGGAGTGGCACTGAAAGCGTCAATTAAGAAATATATAATCTTCATGGTAATCTAGGAGAAACTGAGGAAGGAGACATTGTAGTGCTAAAGAATTACATGGATGCTCAGTACTTTGGTGAAATTGGAATTGGTACACCCCCACAAAAGTTCACTGTGATCTTTGACACTGGCAGCTCTAATTTGTGGGTGCTATCATTGAAGTGTTATTTTTTGGTAGGTTACTACTTGTCCATGTAATGTGAAAAGTAAATGCGATGAAGAATTTCTGAGCCATTAATCACTGGGCAATGATATCATGAATTATGCAATCTTTCAGGTTCCATGCTATTTCCATGCCAAGTACAAGTCAAGCCTATCAAGTACCTACAAGGAGAATGGTTTGTATTTTGTCCCCATTTATCATAAGCTGTATGGATGTATATGCTAAGGTGTCCATTTCTTCTTGTTCACTCAATCTATTTGTTTCTCGTAATCTCATAGATGCATGGAATTAGTACAACAGTTAAATGGAATATCTTCATGCTCCTAATCCCTATTTATCCACCCAAATATTATTTTGTAAGACCTTCAACTATACCTTGGATATATATGCAATTGAAGTCTGTTAAGTCTATTAGTTATCGAGGGAGGGAGGGAGCCTGTCAAGTGTCTGCCTTTAGTGCCCCCCCCTTTTTTTTTTTTAGATAAGTAAGTCATAAAATAAAGACAATGAAATTTTACAAGTTTATAAGGGGCATACCCCAGGCACACCCAACAACAAATAAATAAAAAACAAACATAACCAACACAAACTACCACTACACCCCCCTAAGAAAGGAGGGATAAATAAGAACAACTGAAGACACAATAACCCAACTTTGCCCTTATATCCTTTTTGTCCTCAAGTAACCCCTACCATCAGAGATCATAGATGGGAACTTGAGATGGATATATGGGCAAAGATACATGAAAATCCTAAGTGATTCGTGATTAGATCAAAATTAAAATATTCCAAATCCCAATAATCCAAAACACACAATCTAAATCAACAAGCACTTACGAAAGTGATTTAGAATGTATGTTTTTCGGAATAAACAATAAATCGACACAAACGATTTTTTACGTGGAAAAAACCACAATTGAAGAACCTTTAACTGTAATAAAAAACCACGGGCGAAACGCCACTAATCAATCCACTACTGAAGGAAGAAAGATTACAAAGATAATACACAAAATACCCAGCTCAGTCAATTTGCCTTTGAATCTTCTGTAACTCTTTCACCATGCCTTCGTCTCGGAACTAATCAATCCTGAAGTTGAATTCACAATCTTCACTTGTCGAATTAACGACTACGTACAGAATCAAACGCCTTTTGAAACTATACGTTTGAATCTTCGGAATCCACCGAAGATAACTTTCTCTTGAATTTAAAGTATCAAACACCTTGATGTATGAATCTTAGATCATGAGTGAAGAACTCTCTTAAAACATCAAGCAAAACTCTCAAAAATCTCCAGAAGAAAACCTCAAACCAAACCTTAGAAAATTTCAAAATAGCTCTGGAAAAGTAATCCTAAAGTTTGGAGAAAACCAACTACTTATAGAAATCCGGGTTCTAAAGCTCGCTCGAGCGAAGCTTCTCTCGCTCGAGCGAGAAGCTTATCTCGCGTGATTTCCATAAGTGCCTTCGCTCGAGCCACAAAGTCTTCGCTCTAGCGAGGAATAAACTTCTTCAGGTTTTATTGTAGACGCAGGTCTTCGCTCGAGCCACCAATACCTTGCTCGAGCACACAATGACCTCTTTCAGATTGTAAGCTAGACGCAGTCTTTCGCTCGAGCGAGGACTTCTTCGCTCGAGTGAGCAAGACAAAAACAGCACAGAAATTTACAACTCAATTACACAAGTTTGTTCGCGGGTTTGACAAGACTTAGAGACCTAATAATACGCACAAAAAAAAACACCACAAAGCTTATGAACACAACAGACACACTCACAAAGCAACAATCCTTAAGCCAAATCAAAGATGATAACCAACCCCACATGCCTGACATGGAGTGAACGGCACACTGTCGTGGGATTTGAGGCTTGTGATCTACCAAGGAAGGGACTGGACGATGTGATGCCAAAGCCGTAACGGAGGATAAAATCTACCCCATGAAAAATCCCAACAAAGTCACATGAAGCTAGCACGATCAGTAACCATAAGCTACAGTCTAGGGAGTTGAAGTGAAAAACAATAACCCCTCAGCAACAAACCAATACACAGCCAACAAAATCATAAGATCAATCATCACATCGTCCAGTCCCTTCCTTGGTAGATCACAAGCCTCAAATCCCACGACAGTGTGCCGTTCACTCCATGTCAGGCATGGCAATACGATCAATCAAGACGGGTCACATGAAGACAAGAAGCGACTAGAAAACCGATATCTATCCTCTCACTCATCTTTCAGTCTCTAACTCGGCTAGTTATCGAACCACTATTTCCCATAGCAGTGACTCTCCAATCACTGTTGACGGAGATGGCTCAAAACCACCCTCATATCAAGTCACATGAGGATCACACGATCAATCATTATAAAATAATCAACTATAAATGATTCGCTACAAAGAGACTAAACAAAAAAAAATTTCAAAATGAACCCAATAAAAAATGGGCCACTAATAGAAAATCACACATAAGTGACCAAAATAAAGCCCAGATCTACACTAATATGGTGGCCCACGGACAGTCCACACTTGCACTAATCAAAATCGCGTGGGTCTGAAGAAACCCACGGAAATATTAGGGGTGCAACTCGGGCGGGCTCAACCCGAGCAACTCGAGCCCAGCCCGAGTTTTTTTAGGGCTTGGGCAACTATATCTTGCAATCTTGACGGGCCTGGGCAGATTTTTGATGCCCGAATTGTAATTCGGGCCGGGCTTGGGCAGAACCAATGGCCAACCCGAGCAACCCGAACCCGAATTAAATTTAATATATTATATAAATTATATAATATATAATATATAATATATATATAATTTAATAAATTATATAATATATATAAATTAAGTAAAAGAGTTAGTCTTAATTTTTAATTTTTATTTTTTGGTGACCAGAAAATAACTTTGAATAATTCTCAATTCTTTGTTAATTATCAATTCTACCTACAGGTTTCAAAACAAATCTACATACAAGTTTCTGGGCAATTCGGGCAATTCGGGCAATTCGGGCAATTCGGGTTAACCCGAGTTCAAAATACAAAGCTTGGGCCGGGCTTGGGCAGCAAAGCTCGGGTTCATGTTCGGGCTTGGGCGGGCTTGGGCACTGCTCTGGGCAATTCGGGTCGGGCTTGGGCAGACCCCCAACCCGACCGAACCCGCCCGAGTTGCACCCCTAGGAAATATGCATCAAAACCTTTACTAGCCAATTTCGGCACAAGGCCCCGAAAGAGCCCACTGAGTTGAATCCCAAAACCCACTGTAAAACAACAAAAAAATAATATCACGGGCCCACAAAAAATGCCCATTATATGCAATGGCGGGCTCCATCTCCAAACAAACCAGTATACAAAACCCATTGCTGGTAATAAAAAAAAACCCCAACACACTATTAGCCGCCCAACAAACATGCTTCAGCAACAATAAATAAAGATCTGGGCCCACGTATATTGGCTGGCCCATCTCACAGCAAAACAATAATCCAAAATCATGTGCTGGTTTTAAAATCAACAGTAATGATTCATCCCTTTTTCCCCACTCCCTTTGACCCCCTCTCTCTCTCATTGATCCCATTTTTTTTTTTTTTTTTTTTTTTTTTTTTTCCAATCACCACCCGCCACATGGCAAGGGGATGAGGGGTGACCCCCAAAAGGGGTGTCAAGTATTATTCTAAAATCAAAACCGTGGGCAAGATACCAGAGCTAACCTTTCCACCAAACTGTCTGTAGATATACAGTTCCACCCACACGCGCACCAATGGAGTAAGTAGAGCGTGGTCTACCCCACACTTCTTCTCCGAAATGAATTAGAGACTTAGGCCCGTTTGTTTTGAGCGTAATGGATGGAAAGAGATTAAGATAGAAGTGGGATTATTTAATATTTTATGTTTGTTTATAGAATTAGAAAGGAATTGGAATAGAGGAAGGGATAGAGATTGAAGTTGAACGGGGGATTGAGATAGAGAAAGTAAAGATGATATTAAAAAAATAATGAAAAAATTAAAAAAAAAATTATTTTTTTTATTTTTTACATATTGAGAATTTTTTTTAAAAATATTAATGTTTAATTTTTTATTTATTTTATTATTTTATCTAAAAATAATTTAATAATTCTTACATTAACGATTATCATCGAAACTGAAAGAGAAACACTAGTTTGAGAGAGAGAGAGAAAGAGAGAGATAGAGACTGAATGCTTCTCAGTATATTGATATGTGTTATTATGTTTACAATGGAAGAATTGTCTTCCTTTTATAGAGAGAAAGGGGGAGACATGTACAATATATAAATTGAGCACTAAATGTGCACTATGCACTAACCGGTAATGGAGATAGAAAGCTTGCACTAAGCTTGCACTATATATATGCACTACACTATATATGCACTACACTATCATATAGATGCACTACACTAAAGTATAAGATAAATATATGCACTACACTAAAGTATAATAAATATATTAACAGCTCCCCGCAAACTCAAGGAGGGTAGGCATCGACTAAGTTGAGTTTGGAAACCAGATCACGGAAACGGCCAGGAAGATGAGCCTTGGTGAAAATATCAGCAGGTTGATCGGCAGAAGCAATAGGGAGAAGATGAACAGTACCACGTGTAACATGCTGTCGAATGAAATGGCAATCAATCTCAATATGCTTTGTGCGATCATGAAACACATCATTGTGAGCAATCTGAATGGCACTCAGATTGTCGCAATAAAGAGAGGTAGCGCCAGAAGAGGAAACACCCATATCAGTGAGGAGCCAGCGAAGCCAGAGAAGTTCCTGAGTGGTATCAGCAAGAGCTCGATATTCAGCTTCGGTGCTAGAACGGGCAGTGATGGATTGTTTCTTGCTACGCCAAGTAATAAGAGAATCCCCTAAGTAGAAACAAAAACCCGTGGTGGAGCGTCGGTCCGTAGGATCCCCAGCTCAATCAGCATCAGAAAAGGCACGCAGATCAAGAGATGAGGAAGCAAAGTAGTGAAGGCCATGGAACATAGTGCCCTTGAGATAGCGAAGGATGTGGAGGAGAGCAGTATAGTGGGGAGTGTGAGGAGCCGACATGTACTGACTAACAATGTGAACAGCATAGGCAATGTCAGGACGAGTGACTGTGAGATAGACAAGACTACCGACGAGCTGGCGATAAAGAGTAGCATCCGAGAGGAGATCCCCATCGAGAGGAGTGAGACGAATCTGAGGATCAA
The DNA here is from genome assembly GCA_036172215.1 of Camellia granthamiana. Classification (NCBI taxonomy): domain Eukaryota; kingdom Viridiplantae; phylum Streptophyta; class Magnoliopsida; order Ericales; family Theaceae; genus Camellia; species Camellia granthamiana. The sequence goes on from JAXFYN010000128.1 coordinate 304,822, forward strand.
CCGGAGTAGAGGTAGTTTTGCAATCGGTAAGACCAGCACGAGCCAGAAGATCGGATGAATATTTGGCCTGTGACAAATAGGAACCAGTAGAATCATGAGAGACCTCAAGACCGAGAAAGTAGTTAAGAGTACCAAGGTCCTTCATTTCAAACTGACGGTGAAGGAACCGTTTGAGGTGGAGAATACCAGCTGCATCATTACCAGTGATAATCATATCATCCACATATAGAAGAAGAAGAGTAGTACCATGAGGAGTAGTCCGGATAAATAGAGCAGAGTCATAGGAGCTAGAAGTGAACCCGAAGGCATGAATGGTAGAACTAAACTTAGCAAACCAGGCTCGGGGCGCTTGTTTGAGGCCGTAAAGAGCACGCTGTAGTTTGCAAACCTTATGAGGTGGAAAAGTTGACCCAGGTGGAGGTTGCATGTAAACCTCCTCAAGAAGATTACCATTGAGGAAAGCATTTTTGACATCCATCTGAAAGAGCTCCCAGTGACGAGCAGCAGCAACAGCAAGTAAACTGCGAACAGAGGTAAGTCGAGCAACAGGGGAGAAGGTCTCCTCATAATCAATACCATATTCCTGGTTGAAGCCTTTGGCGACAAGACGAGCTTTGTAGCGTTCAATAGAGCCATCAGAATGAGTCTTGATTTTGTAAACCCATTTGCAGCCAATCGCGGTTTTGCCAGGAGGAAGGTCAACAAGATCCCAAGTATGAGTTTTGGCCAAAGCCTGAAGTTCCTCAGTCATAGCTTGCTGCCAAAGGGGATTAGTACAAGCCTCACGATAGGAGGTAGGTTCATAAGTGGAGAAGGCAGCAGACCCAACAATATAATCACGAAGATGGATAGGAGGTTGAGTTACCCGGCGTGGTCGACCCGTAGGAGGATCGGTAGGAGGAAGAATCGGTGTAGAAGGAGGTGGTACAGTGAGAGGTGGACCTTCAGGGAGAGCAGTCTGGACGGGATCCGGAGTGAGCAAGGGCGTCTCAATGAAGGAGGAACCTGTATCAAATTCATCAGAAAAGAGATCTATGGAAGGATTAGTAAACAGTACATTAGTGGAAAGTGTGGGTAAGTGAAAGGAGGATAGGGAAGAAAACATTGTGTGCTCCCAGAAAACTACATGGCGGGAGATACGAAGGCGTTTAGAGAGAGGGTCCCAGCAGCGAAAGCCTTTGTGTTCAATTCCACACCCAAGAAAGCAACAAAGACGAGAACGAGATTCAAGCTTGGTGTGTTCATGGGATTGAAGCAGAACAAAGCAGGCAGAGCCAAAAACGCGAAGATTAGTGTATGGAGGGGGAGTGCCATGCAGACGTTCAAAAGGAGTTTGATTATGGATGATAGGGGTAGGAGCACAGTTGATAGTGTAGACAGCAGTGAGGGCCGCTTCCCCCCAAAAGTTTTCAGGGCAAGAAGAAGAGATAAGGAGAGCTCGAGTAGTGTCAAGAATATGCCTATGTTTGCGTTCAGCACGGCCATTTTGCTGGGACGTGCCAGCACAGGAACGATGAGGCAGTGTACCATGACTCTGAAGAAAAGAAAGGAAATCTGAATCCCGATATTCCATAGCATTGTCAGAGCGAAAAATTTTGATGGTTTTGGAAAATTGTGTGTGGATCATTTGGGCAAAGTTATAATAAATGGTTTTGAGTTCTGACCGAGTTTTCATGAGAAAAATCCAAGTAAACCGTGAAAAATCATCAATAAAAATAACAAAATAACGAGATCCCCCCATAGTAGTAGTAGGGGAGGGTCCCCAAATATCCGAATGTATAAGATCAAAAGGTGCACAGGAAATGGAAGTACTTTTATTGAATGATAAAGCAGGTTGTTTGGCAAGTTGACAGGGTATACAATCAAAAGTATCCGGAGGTACATGACCCAATTGTCCACTAGAAACCAAAGATTTTAAGCGATTAACAGAAATATGCCCTAACCGACAATGCCAAAGATGAAAAGGAGATAATGAGGAAGCAGATGTAGGAGCAGCGATCTGAAGAGAGTCAGGAACATGAAGGTGGATGAGCTCATAGAGACGTCCGTGCTTACGGCCGATCCCAATAGTCTGTCTCGTCTGAGGGTCCTGCACCAAACAATGAGTAGCAGAAAATGTGAAAGTGAGACCAAGTTCACATAATTGACCAATAGAGATAAGATTTAAGGTGAGAGCAGGTATATGATAAACTTGAGGTAAAGATAACGAAGATGTGGAGACAGTACCAATGTGACGAACAGTCATGAGAGAACCATCAGCAGTTTGAATGGAGGGAATATGAGAAGATGAAGAGATAGAAGAAAATATAGTAGAACTGGAGGTCATATGATTACAACAGGCAGAGTCAAAATACCAAGAAGAGTTACCTGGAGTCACAGACAAGGCAGTAGGAGGAGGTGTACCGGAGGGGGAGAGAAGGCGTTTGAACATGGCCTCGACATCCGTTGGAGAAAAGAGAGGGGTAGACGGAGTAGGAGACTCAGAAAAACCCTCAGAGGCAGCAGCAGCAGTGTGATGAGACTGATTCTGGGAATGAGACTGATTCCCAGAATGAGACTGATTCCCAGAACGATGAAAGTTTCCCCGGGAAGAACCACCGCGAGAAGAGTGGTTGTTGGAGGATAAGCGGGATGGATTGCGAAAACAATCCTGTTGCAGATGACCAGGACTGAGTTTGTTGCAGTGTTGGCAGGTTCTGACAGGGCAATTGATCAGGAGATGTGTGGAAGGGAGGCCCCGATTGTGACAATAGAGACAGTCAGTGGGCCGCTGGGGTGGCCGGTACGGAGGAGTGGCAAGAACAGAGTCCACATGATGAGTTTTGAGAGTACCAAGACGAGTCTCCTCTGATAGTAGCTCAGAGATAGCTTGTTCCAAAGTGGGCAAAGGATGGCGATGAAGAAGAGAGGCACGTACCGGCTCAAAAGATGAAGTGAGAGCCATGAGAAAGTGCACCAACCTTTGCTGATTACGATAGGCAGTAAATAAGACAGCATCTTCTTGGTGAGGCCAAGGCGGCTCGGAAAGAGCAAGCTGGTCCCAAACAGAGTACATTTGAGAAAGGAAGTCATTGATAGACTGACTAGATTCTTGGCGCATCCGATGAAGTTGGCTTTGAAGCTGATATTGATGAGCAAGACCAGTAGTCTGGTATCTTTCTTTCAAGAAATCCCAGATGTCCTTGGCAGGAGTAGTGACAGAGTCAAGCTGAAAGCGACCAAACTGAAGACTGATGGAGGTAACAGAGGTATTTCGAAACCAGGTAATGATTTGGTAATTTTTACTGTCCCAGTCCTCAAGTCGGTCTTCATATGTAGGAGTAGTAGTGGAAACAGTGGTTTCGGCAGTGTCTTTCACTGGGTGGGTTACATCCCCGGTGATAATTCGCCAGAGCTTCTTTCCTTTGAGGAAGGAAGACATGGCTTGTGCCCACAGAACATAGTTGGAACCATTCAAAATAACGGAAATGGGAAGGGAGGCATCATGACGATCCATAATAATAGATGAATAGGAAAAAGTAAATAGGAGCAGACCTGTAGGAGCAAAATTAGGTAAAACAGAGTGTACCAGTGAGTCCGGAAGGTCGAAAATAGCTAGGAAAGGTGTCCTGTGCAGAGATGATGTCAGCAGAGGCCAAGGTGATGTCAGCGGCGCACGTTAGCAGAGTGCAGTGAAGTGCACGTTAGCAGAAGAGGCGCGGCGCACGATAGCTGAATGGCGCAAGGCGCGGCGCACAGGAGCAGATTTGGCGCACGCGGGTGCACGATAGTGAAGTGGCGCACAGGAGGCACACCGTAGCAGGCGCGGCGCACGCAGGAGCAGGGCTGACGTCAGACGCGAAGGAGAGGGCGCGTGGGAGCGCGTGACGAACGTGAGTAGCAACGGATGGCGCGTGCAGGCGCGTGGGAGAGTGGTGGCGGAAGTGATGACGCGCCGCGGACAAGGGGGGCGCGTGGCGGCGCGTGAGAGGTTGTTTGAGGACGGGCTTGGTGCCGTTGGAATCGTGAGAAAATTCCGAGCGGTTTGGTGTAGTGCCACTGTGTACGGGACTAAACACCAAAATCGCAAATTGCCAGAAATGTAATTCTGGGCTCTGATACCATGAAAGAGAAACACTAGTTTGAGAGAGAGAGAAAGAGAGATAGAGACTGAATGCTTCTCAGTATATTGATATGTGTTATTATGTTTACAATGGAAGAATTGTCTTCCTTTTATAGAGAGAAAGGGGGAGACATGTACAATATATAAATTGAGCACTAAATGTGCACTATGCACTAACCGGTAGAAAGCTTGCACTAAGCTTGCACTATATATATGCACTACACTATTATATAGATGCACTATATATGCACTACACTATCATATAGATGCACTACACTAAAGTATAAGATAAATATATGCACTACACTAAAGTATAATAAATATATTAACAGAAACAAATACAACTTTACTTAATCTCCTCTGCCAATTCCTCCTCCCTAAAACGGACCTTAATGGATACCTGAGTACAGGCTTCTGGCAGCTTGTAGTGGTATGATTTTTTCAGGCTCGAAATATCTTTGTGCATCTTTATCATCTCTGGAAAATATTGCTCTTTCTATTATTATGATGAGTTACTCTACCTAAATGTTTCTTTGTGATAACTATCATTTTACCCTAAGTATGTGTCTAGAGAAACCCACAAAGCCTTTTTTGTTTTGCCCATCTTAGAAGAGCTCAATTTCCAGTTATTGTTAATGGTGGGCTATAGATTTTTGCTTCACTGAGCCTATGCTTGCTAGGAGTGGTATGGTTTTCAGAGCAAATTTATTTTTCTGCATCTTTCTACCATGTTTGTATAGCTTGGTTTGATGTAACTTCTTGTTGTATGGGAGAGTAGCAAAAATACAAGATTTTGGGAATATAGATGTTTAAACACATGGAATTGGTGTCGCATAATCAACATTCTCTGGGTACTTTCAAGCGAGATTATTAGGGGTTCCTAGATATTGATGGAATTGGAGAGTGACCTCATTAAAATAGCAAAGGTGGCTTCCCTTTTACACAAAAGGAGAGGATTAGTTATATAACCTAGACATGACCCAATAGCATGTCTTGCATTTAGTTGTTCACGAGGCTCTTGACATTCCATACCTGCATGGGTTTAGTGGAATGACCTTTTTGTGAATGATCATTTGTTGGTAATGGCTCTTAAGAAATTTCTACATCCATCTGCCATGCAGGGAAACCTGCTGAAATTCACTATGGCACGGGGGCCATATCTGGATTCTTTAGTGTAGACAATGTCAAAGTCGGTGACTTAGTTGTCAAGGATCATGAAAATTTCAGCAACCTCCACTTCTGGCTTATGTAATAGTTTTGTTTGGAATTGTTCCTTGTCAGGAATTTATTGAGGCAACCAGGGAGCCCGGTATAACATTTTTGGTTGCCAAGTTTGATGGCATTCTTGGACTTGGATTTCGTGAGATCTCAGTTGGAGATGCTGTCCCAGTCTAGTATAATTTGTCTTGGTTAAAACTTTTCAACTGAAAATGCATAGTTTGCCACTATGTATGGGTAATTATTTAGTAATTTTGAAATATGAACACATAGTATTCTATCATATTATGATTGGTGGAGAAAATAGGTAGGTGGGGTATTGTGTTAGGTGATTGGGGAACATGAGGGGCATATTGAATGATAATTGGTTAGGGAGTACAAACACATTGTACTCCAGGAATATTGAATAATTTCTCCTCTGTATGTATGTGTGTCCCCATCTGCTCGCATACATGTGGAAATCACATACAAGCACGGAATAGACACTACAGGAAATATATGATTTAACGGCGTTTATTTAACGGTGTTTTTTTAAACGCCACTATTTCTAATATTTAAGGACATTTTATAAATGCCACATTTTGTTTTTATTAAAACGGTACCGTTTAAGTAATGAAGTCGTTTGAAAAGCGCCTTCAAATGTGTTACAGTGTTTCTCTCTCTCTCTCTTTCTCTCTCTCTCTCTCTTCAAACCCTCAAATCTCTCACAACTTATTTGAATCTAAGAAACCCTAGAGTCTCAGAGAAACCGATCCCTCAAATCTCTCACTCGCTCTCTCTCTCTCTCTCTCTCTCTCTAAACCCTTCAGTTCCTTCAACTTGATTCAACATTCTTCAGCTCGGTGATTCATCATTCGGTCGATCCAATCTCAGAATGATTTTGATTTCAAAGCTCCACTGCCACCGCCATCACCATCTGCATCGTCTACTAACCATATGCATGATTTCGATTTCGATTTCGATTTCAATCCAATCTCAGTTTCGTTGATTCTTCTCTCTCTGGATCTCTGTCTCTGTCTTTGTCTCCCTCTCTCTCGATCTCTCAATCTCTCTGGATCTGTCTCTCTCGCACAATCTCATTCTCTACGTACACATTATTTGTACTTTTTTTTGGATAATTTTTTTCTCCTAAAAATCTCTCTATACAAGTATATATATGAATTTATATATGTATCTCTATGTATTAATTGAATAATCATCCTTATTTTGTTTTCAAGTTCTCGAATGATCCAATCGTTGATCAGTAGTGACGGAAAAAATCAATTCCTGTGAGAAAAGAAACCCTAACTTTCTCATTGGAGGTAAGTTCTAATATATTTGTTTACATGTTTGTTCTGGTTTTGATCTTGTTTAGATTTGTATTGAACAACTCTGTGTTAGCTTTTTGTTCATTGTTTGGGAATTGATATCAATTTATTAGCACTTGTAGTTTGAATGCCATGTGTTTTGATAAATGTGTTCATTGAAAATACAGTTAATTTGAGGTCATTTTTTTATTATTATTATTATTATTATTTTGCTTCACTCGTTAATTATCTCTCATCCCTGTTAATTTGAAATTTGTACACCCTATTTTCATCTCATGTGCATACCCCTTTAAATTTGCTTCTGTTTCTATTGTTGAGTTTCAATTGCATTGATAGAATATTTGTCATTTCCACTTGCATGATATCCAATTGTTGTAAGGCTCTTCCTAGCTCACATTACTCTTTAACCTTTCTTTTTGCAAATGATTTTGCAAACTTAGTATTGCTGCTAGATTTCTTGTGCTAGTAATACATGTAAGAAGTTGTTATTTTTTTGGTGCAGCTCTCTATGCCTTTTTGGCATGCACTTACTTTATATTGCATAGAGATCAGACTCAAAAGCATCTCAGAAAAAAGAAATAGAGGAAGGATGTTTTTCTTACTCAATATAGTATATACTGATGAGAATCTAATTGAATTTGGTTTCTCTTACTTTTCTGGAGCTATATTCTTTTGTCTGTAATGCTTCTAAATATGGGGATACATTAACCATTACGTCAATTTCTATGTATCAAAATATGTTATGGTTTATTTGGATGATAAACATTAATTGGAGAACTCAGTAGTGATTAGCAGTCTATCTATTGGTTAATTTAGGTATTGACTTAAATTTGAATTTTTTTTTTCTTTTCTATCACTCATCTATCTTTGTAACTTAGTTTCTGTTGTATGTTTGCCTGTCAAATATGTGATATCAATTGCAACAAATTCTCCATTTTTCACTACATCGTTTGGGTTTCAATTTTGACATTGATTTGATTTATTTTTCTGGTGTAGTGGGTCCCTAAATTACCTAACTTTGTGGCTATTGCTAGTGGTAATGCCTCTAATCTAAAGCCTTTGCACAAGCATTACAAGAGAAGGTTTTTGTCGATATTCTCATCTCATTAGAAGCAATATTGAAAATGTAGCTCTTTAATTTTTATGAGTAATGGGCCTTACCGCTAATCTTTGTCGCACTTTATTTTTTAAAACCGTTTCTCTCTTCTAGATGTAGTGATCATGTGACAATGGCTTATCTGGACCTATTCCAGACAGTGGCTCGTGTTCACTATTCACTCCCATCAGGTTTCTTGTTAGAGAGAATGTTGTTCTGTAGTGTCCTTGAATGATTGATGTAAGATGCTATGCTAATTTTTTGTGTACCTTCTGCAGTTTTGCTAATAACATAAATCTATGTGGACTGGTTACTGGGAAACCCTGCCCTGGATCTCCACCATTTGCCCCTTCTCTATTTGTTCCACCATCAACAATCTCTTCTCCAAGTAATGTCTGTTATTGTGGCTGATACTGCTATTTATTGTTTGGCTCAATGAATTTTACTTTGGTTTTTCTTCCCATTTGGTCATCATGGACAAAGAAAACTTTTCTATGCTACTGTTATTTTCTGGACGCAATCTATTAACTGCACAGATCCATAATTAAGAATTTAGTTTGCCAATGTTACCCCAAAAGTTGTGTGAGTTAATGCCTGCTAGCTTTATTTGAAGTACCTAATAGTTAATAGGATTTAAAGTATGATGTCCAATGTTTGGTCTAGGAACAGCTATAAATTGAGTTATATTTTGCATTGTGCTTATCAAGGGGGAAAAGAAAAAACATTTTGTCAGATTGTTCTCAAACCAGTATTGCATAGTTTCTTATTGGAATTTCAATGTGCAAGTTTTGGTGTTTCTTGATTTGCAAAAGATGGTTGAGCTATAATTTTTGCTTAATCATTGCCATTTCAAGTGGAAATAGTGCTACTGGGGCAATTGCTTAATCTCATTTCTTATGGGTTCCTAACATGGTTGGGATTGGTATCTTGATTCTTTTGATCAAAAATATTTCATAGAATTGTTTACAGGAATCCAAATACTACAAATATGTAGAAATATAGAAATATTGAGGGATTTTGTTGGTCTTTAGGTCCATTCACTATGTGCAGTGTATGCAGTTTGCTGGGGAATCTTCCGGGGCTAAAATCTCATATTGTACCTTGAATTTTCTTTGACTCTTCTCCCCCACAATTTTGCAGATCATGGAGGTTCTTATTCAGATAGCAAGGAAGGAAGACTTTGATCTACCGATGAGTTTCACTGCTAAGATTGCTACAAAGTCGAAGCAAAACCTTAGGAAAGCAATTATGGCTCTTAAAGCATGCAAAACACACAAGTAGGCTATTGAACAATAGATCTGCTGCCTTTGTATATTTTACACATAATTTCCCACTTACTTAGATTAATATGCCCATTCAGCTATCCTTTTGTTGATGACCAACCAATTCCACTGGGTTGGGAAGAGGTCCTAGATGAACTTGCTGCCAAAATTCTAGCTGATCCATCACATAAGAGGTAAACCTCTACCTTGAATTTTCTTTTCTTTTCTTTTCATGACTGCCTTTGGCTTGTGTGAACAAAAGGTTTGGGCTTGACTGGTAAGTTGAACCTTCTACCTCAAAGAATTCATTGCTTTCAATGTCTTATGAAAACTGATACTGCATTGACATTCTTACTTGATAAGGGAAAGGGCAACTTTTTTATTTTTATTTTTATTTTTGTAGTTTTCCTAACTTGATGTGAAATGGTAGCAGATAGCTATTTTAGATTAATTGCTTGACTCTGTGGCTGTTGATAAGTGTGTATTGAGATTGATTTGTTAGCTTTCTTAGTGAAGGGATTAGTTTTGTTGGTCATCCTGACAAAACCCGTAAACTTACTATCAAGAGGACCTTGAATTTTTGTTCTTGTTCTTGAACTAGGACAGCCCACGTTTATAGAAAATGAGTGTTTGCTGTTAATCTACTTTTGTGGTGGTTACATGCCAATTCCATATACAATTTATGAAATCATTTGATTTCTTCTTTTCTTTTTTCTTTTTTTTCCATTTTCAGGGAAGCTATGAGCTGCCAATATAGCAAAGGTAAATGCTTTTTTGGTTTATGTTCTCAGGGATAAATTTTTTTTCCTTTGGTTTATGCTCTCAGATTTGGATTACCCTTATCATACTATGGATTTTTTGCATTAATTTTTACTATAGAATCCAGGTTGATGCATCTAGCATTAATTTTTCTCATGGTCCTTGATACTTTCAGGATAGATATTGATGATCTGGGGTTCTACACAAGTCTTGCATACTCTGATTGGTAGGCTATTCATATTCTGACATGTTTTCCTCTCTGTCCCCCCGTCTGTCACTCTCTATATATAGGTATACCTATTGAACATTGGATTTGTTGAACGAGATGGTGGAGGTTGCAACAACTAAACTGGTAAAGTGTTTCACCTTTGTAGTGCATCATATGACTTTATACATGAGCACTGGTAGCACAATACAAATGTCAAAATATCACCTTTTTTCTCAGCCTGCTGTTTATGCTCACTCTTTATTCTCTTGCTTTTTATTTACATACATACATGCCTAATTATGTGTGTAGGGTCAGGCATTTGGTGGAACAAATGATTCCCAGAAATCTGCGTTTGATTTGGTACACTTTGCAGGGGATTTTACTGTTGAGGAGGACACAAACAGGTATGATTCTTCCCTATGGCAATGCAAGCACAAAATTAAGGATTTTTGTCCTTCGGTCACTAAATAAATCATCTGGCACCAAAAGTATTTGCTTATGTATACATATATAAATTATGCAATGGGGAGGAAGTATGCAGATTCTTCACATCCTGAGGATAAATGCTATGTGAATTGTGGACGTAATGTATTGTAGTTTTTTGGTTGTTTGTTTGTTTGTTGTTAACCAAAGTGTATATTAATTGTAGGTTGAACCATGTGGTGCTGTGATACAATGAAGAATAATCTAGAACTTCACCAATTCAGTACCTTATTAGTTTGTAAAAGTCTAGAATATGATAAGAGTATTATGCATGTTGATTACATTGTCTTGAGTTTGGAAAGAGTATCATGTATCATGTGTGTTGATTCCATTGTCTGGAATCAGAAATAGTAAACTACTATTTGGCTTTGCTTTATCTAATGTCATCTTAAGTAATATGACAAGGTTTTCACCTTTTTTTCCTTTGGTTTTTCTTTCTCTTTCCTTCTCTTTTTTAGAAGGAAGGTTGGGATTGGTGGCTGAGCTGAAATTACCAATTACACTAGATAAATTATACTATATTGTGATTGATTTTACAAGGTAGGATTTGTGGAAATATGTTATTGTAGATACTGCTATATGATCTTTGTTCTTAATTGATCTGAAAGTCAACATTTTAAATGGCTGGAAATGAGAATTTGACTTTCAATGGTAGTTTTTATTCTAATCAGATTCTAGAAGCGTTTTCTAATCACGCCAAATTAGCTTGATAGTATTTTCTGATTCAAGGCACTGTGCTTCTTGTGCAAATGAGTTATAGGTTTTGTATAAAGTGATCTGCTCTTTTCCCTTTTTATTATTGACTACCAGAGGTATATGTTTTCAGGGAAGGCAAAAGTTATAAGGGGATCCTTCATAATGTGCCACATATGTTGGAGCTAAGGTAGACAATATACCAATTTCTCTAAATAAATTACTGGTGACGTAGGTGTGATGTTTATTTTTGACCCATCTTTTGTGGATTGTGTCCTCTTTGTTGTTTCTGCCTCTAATTTATGGAATTTGAGCATTAGCATAAAGCTCTTGTATTCAATCAATCACTGTCCTTATGGTGGTTTTTGAAAAACATAAAAATAAGAAGAAAAAAAAGCATATTATTGCTATTTTTCAGGTATTTTTTTATTTTCACAAAATTAGCGTAATTTTTTTTTTGTTTAAAAAAAATGCTATAACGGCATTCTTCAAATGCCACTATAGTATAGTGTCAGGTTATATTTTAAAATAGAAATAGCTATTAGGATGTTTTTAAAATGTCGCTAAATACTGACATGACGTCATTTTATATTATGTAACACATTTAGCGGCGTTTTTTAAAACGCCGCCTATATTAATATAACGACGCTTTTAAAGCGTCATAAAGATATAGCGATGGACGTGTCTTCGACGTTTGGTATTAAGCGTCGAAAAAAAAATTAGCGGCGTTTCTGATAGCTATAGCGGCGTTTTTAAATGCCTCGAAAAGTCAAATTTTCAGCAGTGAGAACTCCAGTGATTAGTCTGCAGTGTTGTTTGTTTGATTGTGATCATGGTAATTATGAGAAGTTTTTACTTCCTCCTTTGATATGGGGCTCTTGCATATTTTACAGGTACAACATGGTCGAACAAGGTCTAGTTAAGGAAGAGGTATTTTCATTTTGGCTTAACCGAAATGCAGACGAAGAAGAAGGGGGTGAAATTGTGTTTGGTGGGGTTGATCCAAATCACTACACGGGTAAGCACATGTATGTCTCAGTGACAAAGAAAGGCTTTTTAGATATTCTTTCTCACCATTCTTAATAAAGAAAACAAACACCGACAAACTTTCAATTTTTAAGTAATAATAACTCAACAACAATGCAAGCACTTAATAAAAAATCTTGAAACTTCATAAAAAATTTCACTTGATGCCTCAAAAAAAATTCCTTTTATAAATGCAAGCATTTGAATAAAATTGAATATTTGAAAGTAAATTAGGAGGGAGAAAGTCAAAAGATGACATATAGTAATCCTAAAGACCTTAGAAAGGTTGTGTGAATCCTTTTTAACAATAAAAAACACAATTCCAATGGATTATTTGTGAGTATTTTATGATTCAATAATCATGGTTTCAGATTATATTGATTGATTTATTTAAATGTTTTTGGGTAAAATTTTTATTTTGTATAATTTCTTGTTTTATCGTAGACTTCAACCATGATAGAAGCTTAGAATTCCCTACGAATCAAATGACTAAATTTTTTATGGTGTAATCAATTAATCAAAATAATCAGCCATTTGAGAAATTATTTTTATAAAATAACTGTTTTATCTTCTGATTGAAAACACTTTTTGTGTGATACAAATTGAATAAGAAATATTTTACAAATAAAACATTGATGGTGAATCCTTAATGCCTTAGTACTTTTATATTATTAGTACTTCAAATTATATTTAATCAATTACTTTCTCAAATCATTCAAATATTTTTCAATCAATTCTATTTTATTTTATATTATTCTCAATTACTTGGTTCTTTACTCGAATATACTCAGACTCACTGAGATTTTATTATTTCATGATAATCTACACTTGAATATACACATTCAAAGTTGTAGCAAGTTTTTAGCACTTCTCATTAATTAAAAAATATATATATAACAATAAATTAATATAAATTTTTTTTTGTTGGCACTTTTTTTTTTTTTTTTTTTGAGTTCTGTAAAAGATTTTATTTTTTGATTAAAAAATAAAAAAATAAAAATTATTGTTTTAATTTTTTTATTCAACTATTTTTTTTAATTATTAAATTAGGATTTTATTATTATTATTATTATTTGCATTGGTATCGTGATGAACATAGTCATCTAGTAAGTACTAAATTCTGATTTTGATACATTATTTGGCAATCTCTTTGAATATGAATTTGATTTGTTTTTTTTCACTTACACACACTTGACATCATGGCAAATAATAATGGTAATAATCTAATTCAAGTGGCTCAACCTGTTCGGTGCTTATGCGATTATTTGCAATCTACAAGGAGTAGTGAACCATCTTGTATTATCCTTCCTCCTAATGCAAATACTTTTAATTTTAAACCAGGTATGATTACATTACTTCCTAAATTTCATAGTCTTGATTCTGAAAATCGCTATTTGCATAAATTTGAAAAGTATGTGTGCACTTCGTTGACCAAACATGAATTGAGGAAGTAATTAGGTTGAAATTATTTCATTTTTCTCTTAATGAAAAAGTGAAGACATGGCTTAGTTCAATTGGCACATGGTAAGAGATACAAACTAAGTTTTTGAAGAAATTTTTTTCCAATTCACAGAACAAACTCTTTAAAAAAACAAATTATGAATTTTTCTCAAAAAGAAAATTTTGTTAATGTTGGGAACGTTTTAAGGATTTGTTAAACTCTTGCCCACATAATAACTATAAATCTTGGTGAGTTATGGATTTTTTCTATAAAAGCTTGACTTCTATAAATCTTGGTGAGTTATGGATTTTTTCTATAAAAGCTTGACTTCTATAAATCTTGGTGAGTTATTGATTTTTTCTATGAAAGCTTGACTCCTCAAATGTGCCATTCGTAGAGATAATGTGTAATGGTGAATTTTTTAATAAAGTACCGGATGAAGCTTTTACATATTTTAACCTATTAGCTAAGAATGCCCAATCTTGGGATACTATTGAGCCTTTAGGAAATTCAAACATGACAAAGCCTTCATCACCTTCATTTAGTGCTAGGAAATACGAACTTAGGGAAGAAGATAATTTGAGTGCAAAAGTAGCTACTTTGACTAGGAGCTTAGAGGTAGAATTGTAAATTTGGCCCATCGGCCCATGGATTGGTACAACCCGGCCCGTCTAGACCCGGTCAGGCTCGACCCTGAGCCTAACCCGAGACCCTAGGCTTGAGCCGTATGTTTTGACGCTCGACTCGGACCGTAAGCCTGGTCCGGTCTGAAGGTTGGCCCACCTGAGACCCTATTTTGGTAGAAAATTTTTTTAAAAAAAATAAAAAATAGCTAGACTTAGCCTAGGCCCGCGGCCCGGCCTAGGGTTCGATTTTGAGTGGGGTTGGACCTGAGCCTGGGTTGAGATTTTTCCCACGTGGGCCGGCACGGCCTGACCTGAAAATTAGCGGGAGCCCATGAGGCCTAACCGTTGGCCAGCCTATGTCTGGGCTCAGGTGGGCCGGCCATGGAACTAAGAAAAGTTAATGAAGTCACATTTGTAGTAGAAATAAAAGATGTTTGTGGAATTGCGAGACCATGGGACACCCGACACATTAATGTCTAACAATTCCTACTTTCAAAGAGGTGTTACATGATCAAGCAAATGTCATGAACACTTTTAAGAAACCTAATTCATCCCCTTATTCTGAAACTTATAATCTAGGATGGAGGAATCACCCAAATTTTAATTTGAGGAATAATAATAATGTTAAAACACTCTCACCTTCTTAAGGGCCTTCTAATTTTGTCCGTCATGCTCCTCCACCTTGGAAGACCCTTGAGGGTAGATTACAACAATTCATGCAAGGACAGATGACTATAAATGTTCAAACATTTCAAGCCATTAATGATATTAAGACCACTCTCACTAAAATTGACCTCTTCATTGAGCATTCAAGAAAAATGTTGATTTCTTACTCAACCTTTATGTCACGACCCAAACCCGGCCCTATGGGTTTAGCACCGTAACTGGCCAGTAATCCGTGATTACCAAAGGCCTGCTTAACAATCATACAATATAAACAGAGTTCAGGGCCTGGCGGAAGCCAAAATAATAAAAGAATAGTGTCCAATGAGCTGTGATAATCTGTATGCCAAAAACATTTTCCATGCATTCAAACAGTTCGGTCTATACGACCATTTACAGTCAGTCGGTACAGGGATCCAACCCCTTGACAACAGTACAATACAGTATGGCATACTCAATACACATATTCATAACAGTCGATGAACCGGGGCCTAACCCCTTGGACAGTACAGTAAACAGTAAACAGTCTATACAATGATCCCACAACGGTGCAAAACAGTGAGACAGACAGGGGAAATCAAAACCCCAAGCCATAGCATGGCATCTAGGAACCTCGCTGTGAGGCACACAGGCTGGCTGGACAAAACTGGGGACTGACCCACTCTCCTAGCTCCGGTCTGGCTACTGAGAACCTACATATATATATAAACAGTGAGCTAAAACCCAGTGAATAACATAATGTGTAAAGGGGTTATGAATGAATGTCCTTACGGTAATGAAATCAATTCATTAAACAGTATTTCAATCTTTCAATATTTCAGTCAATCAGTATTTCGATCAATTAGTATTTCAATCAATCAGTATTTCAATCAATCAATCATATGTGGTACATCCATTAGCCTATAAACAATAGGTCCAAAAGGACCGGGCCTTAACAGACCCAACAATAATAATGGCCATCAATCAATAATAATATGGTTCCACAAGGAAACCGACGGATGTGGATTCAAGAGGTGGCTCCCACTGTAGCACTTAGTTCCGTAGATTCTAGAGGTGGCTCCCAGTGTAGCACTTTGCTCCACCTCAGTAAACAATCAGTAACAGTAATGCTAAGGATGCCACAATATAGTTCGCAATACAGGACATACATTCATTCAATAAACAATATCAGTTCAATAAACAGTTCAGTTCAGTAATCAAAATATAACCGTTTTGAACATATCTTTACACAATCTGTTACTCACAGAGATTTGGCTAATAGCAGCTAGAGCGTGTCCCCGAGAGCCAACCCTAAACAATTAAACAATTGAACACACACTAAGTTTAACAGTTGGGGAAGTACAATAATTAACTTCCTAATATGCCTCGGTGTGTTCTATGTCTAAATCCTCATTAAGATGTCTTAAACTAGGCCTAAGAATGCCTAGGATGAGATAAGGATGCAAAATTACACTTGGAAGGCATTTTTCAAAAGTTGCTGGAAATAGGCACCTCGCTCGAGCGAGCCTTCCTTCGCTCGAGCGAGCTTCCAAAATCAAAGGCTTCGCTCGAGCGAGCCTTCCTTCGCTCGAGCGGTCTGATGAAACAGTAAAAGTACTGGTTGCTAAATTTTTACGCGCGATGGTCGCTCGATGCTCGCTCGAGCGAGCTTGCAAAACCAAAGGGCTCGCTCGAGCGAGGAATCCTTCGCTCGAGCGAGGAAGCCAAATCTGGAATTTCCAGATTTGTCTCCCAAGTTCGAACCAAGCATTCAACCATCCAAAACTCAACCCCTTGGCCCCAAATTCTGGAAAAACACTTTAAACTCAATGTATTACAAGTTTCAAAAGCTAATTTGCACATGCAAGGGCCAAGGGTTGGTCAATCAAAGCCAAATTCAAACCCATTTTCAAGAACAATTTGTAAACATGCAATGCATGAACTTTAAACCAATTTCCAGCTTTAAATCTTGCTCTAATGAGCTCCAATCTTTGAAAACAACTTGAAACATGGATTCTTACATAAATATGGGCATGCATGTGAGCATTAACCATGCAATCAACTCAAAATGCCTCAATATAAACATGCATGTAACATTTGAGCTTCAATCCAACATTTATGAGCAAATTCATGATTTACTCCTCTATAACCATGATGCATGCAAGATGGAACTTAAAACATAACAAGAAGACAATAATTTCCTCACCTAGAGTGTTGATTTCTTGTCTAGAAGTTCAATTCATGCACACACACTTCAATCTTCAAGTTCCTCTAGCAATTTCAAGCAAAATATGTTGGAAATCAATTCTCTTTCTTTCTCTCTCTCTATATTTCGGTTGAGCTAGAGAATATGGCTGAGGAAAGGTTTGTTTCAAGTGTGTATAAGGCTCAAGTCATGGATTAAACAAGTGTCCACTACGGGTGGCAATTTCGTAATTAAGTCAAACTTGGCAATTTAACTTATTTTAATCCAATTTAATCATTCCTAATCAATTTTCAGATAATATATCATTAAATCACAAATATTCTAGTGATTACAAAACACTAAACGGTTTCTAATTCGGCCACTGGTAAAGCCTTCAATTAGCAGTTTAAACACATAAATTCAACAGACATTCAATCGATTAAATAGATGCAATGTGCGATTCAATAAACAAGCTTTTCTAATTTCAGTTTCGATTTCAATCGGTCTATTCAGCCCTTCAATCAGTTCAATTATCAGTCATTATCAATTCAGTTTAGCATTAATCAGTATATAATTCAGTGGTTAATCGGTAATCAGTAACGAGGGTCGTTACACTTTACCTAACCCACAAGATCAATATGGTGTTAGTGATTCTTCCCCTTCTATAATACTTAGTTTGAACATGTTAAGTCAATTACCACTCGTCATAGCGGAAAAATTATTGATAAAACCTTTGGGAGACTTCGATGTAGCTCCTAATAGGTGAACTTATTGTCCAATAAGTCCTATGAAAATTAATGGTATTTTTCGTCAAACACTATTAAAAAACCTTAGTAATTGTTGATTTTCAATGACAATTTGAAAATTTTGTTAGAAAAAATGTCACTATTATAAGTTTTGGTGACAATTTAAAAACATGTCGCAAAAAAAGTTAGTAGTTTTCAACTTTCAGCGATAATTTAAAAAATGTCACAGAAAAAGTCACTAATTATAAGTTTTAGTGACAATTTATAAAAACTGTGACAAAAAAATGTCACTAATTGTCAATTTTTAGTAACATATGCAAAAAATCGTTATAAAAAATTATTTTTAGCGGCGATTTTACTAAGACTTATTTTCAATAAGATTTTACGGAAATTAAGTCCAACTATTATGACCTATTAGTAGTTTACCCAAAACATTTCCAATGAAGGCTCAAAAGCCGAAGGAATGTTTCAGAACCCAAGACTAGTGATAAACTTAACAAGTCTGAGTCGAGTGAAGAGGTGAGATGTCCTTTTCCTGCTCCTTTTTCTCAAAGGTTGCAATCACCATGTCAGAAGTTGAATCAAAATTCAGAAATTTTTGAAATATTCAAACAAGTCAAAGTCAACATACCTTTGTTAGATGCAATAAAACAAATCCCGTCGTATGCTAAATTTTTGAAAGACTTTTGTATAGTCAAGTGAAAGCATAATGTACAGAAGAAAGCCTTTTTGACGGAACAAGTGAGTGCTATTATTCAGCAAAATTCTCCATTAAAATATAAGGATTCGGGATGCCCCACGATTTCATGTGTGATTGGAAATCATAGGATAGAGCGAGCACTGCTCGACCTTGGGGCTAGTGCAAATCTTTTGCCTTACTCGGTTTATGAACAATTAGGTCTAGGTGAGCTTAAACCAACTTCAATAACACTTTAGCTAGCTGACCGTTCTATGAGAAAGTTGAGGGGTATAGTGGAGAATGTGTTGGTCCAAATTGACAAATTTTATTTTCGTGTTAATTTTATAATCTTGGACACACAACCTGTAGCACTTGCAAGTACTCAAATTCTAGTCATTTTAGGTCGCCCATTTCTTGCAACTGGGTGGTGTTATGAAATTATCTTTTGGCAACATGATTGTTGAATCGAATATTTTTAATATTTCAAATTCAAATGGGAATGTTGAGGATACTCATGAGGTGAACTTGATTAACAATCTTGTGTAGGACCAGTTTTTGCTCCCTTCTTCTATTAATCCTCTTGAAGCATGTTTAGCTCATTTTAATGATTTTGATAAGGATTATATGCTTTAATTCTGTTAATGCTTTGTTAGAGTTTGTTCCACTCATGGACATAGATAAATGGGTGTCATATTTTGAAATGTAGCCAAATTGTGAGGCCAAGCCATTGTTGTCAAGTGACCATATGGGAAATCCTTGAAACCTCTGCCACCCGAACCTAATTTTGAATTTATAAACATGGTAGAGACTTTCCCGATTGTCATTCCTCCACATGTCGATGAAATTCAGAGGAAACTTTACATGTAAGTGGTGAATGTAAAGAATTCCAAAGTGACCTAGATAGCAATTTCATTAATGGTATTGTTTTCTTATTTTCAAATATGATTTGTTTAGTGACCTTATTGTTAGGATTTTTAATCCTAATTTTGTGCATTACAATGCGTGTTGGCAATACCGTTCCAAAGACAACATTGTGATTTTGTATTTATTCATTTTTGTCTCATTTGTTGTTTGAATCAAAAGATCTTGTGCAGGAATGGATTATAACGTTTTGTCCCGGCATTGCCAAATGTGGAGATTGTTAGGTTTTTTATCCTAAGGAAATTAATGATTTGTGGTTTGGCAATACCCCTCTTAACAAAACTTGTTATTATGATTTTTGATTCAAATTTATTCTGATTATTGATTTTTCAAATATTTATTTTGATGAAATCAATCTGAAATTTTGTGGCTAGAAGGTCAAAAGATGGATTGGCATGTGATATTAATTTGTTTTTTCCCTCTTAAGTGTGTGCAATATCTTCTTGGTTTTATAAACTTGAAAGACGCAAATTTGGTGGCTCAAAGAAGATAGAGTGGCATGTGTGGCATGTGTGAATTATACAAATTGATGTTGGGTTTTGTAATGGTTGTGATGGGTAAGGTGAGGCAAAGTAAGGTTAGGGATTGGAAGAGAAGCTGCAAGGGATGGGAGGGTAATTTTGGCATTTCAAATCTTTCTTTTGTTGAAGTCATCATTTTCTGTTTGGTTGATTGATGGTTTACTAATAAATGGACTTTACTGTTATACATATTTTAAAAGGGAGGGAGGGCAGTGAGATTTTTGTGATAAAAGGGTGTTAGTGTGATTGTAGAGAAATAGAAGGGGTGTCAGTGTAATTTATCCTTGACCCAATGGTAGCCCTTTCCTTTCTAGTTTTGACACCTTGGTAAGTGTAATTTATCCTTGACCCAATGGTAGCCCTTTCCTTTCTAGTTTTGACACCTTGGTAAGTATCTTAATCTGGGCAGCCTAGAAGTTGTCCCCTTCACAGCTCAAACCGCAATGCTACACCCATCTGATCCCATACTCACATAGGTATGTCATATTCCATACTCGGCAAGATGGCTGACTCTGATACCAAATGATACGAACTCCTAAGTAGGGTGTGTGCTCAAAAGACTTCTAAGTTATATGGATGGGATTGGTGTAACTAATTTCACATTTCCACAGTGCTCATCTAAATATATTTAAATTTGGATGATGACTTTACACATATTACTTGTATTTTTATGTCGATAGAAGCTTTTGTATGAAGTTTTCAGAAGGAAGTGAATGATATAACTAATGGAAATTATTATATATCATGGATAGGAAGAAGTAGAATGATATAACTAATGGAAATGATTATATATCATGGATAGGAAGAAGTAGATCGTGATAAAAACCCGAGTGATCAACGATGAACATAACACTTATAGGATGAATAGGAACTATATCATAGAGATCAATTGATCACTAGGGGAGAGAAGTTTCATACACAATCAAACTATCTTTTCAAGTCCTAAATAAATAAATTGAAGTACTCAAGTACGGCTAATTTTGCACCGAATGCAGTTTTCTTTGCAGTTGTCTTGCACGCTTTATGCGCTTCCATTTTTGCTGAATCCCAAGGGATTTTTGGAGTGTGAGGATGAACAGTTATGCTCGTGAGCTGCAAAGTGTTCTCTAGCAAGTATGTGGCAAGTTCAAGCCCAGCTTGATTCCTAGAAAACCTGACTAAATTTATGTCTCGAGGCATTGATAATGCAAACTGTGGTGGTGTTTTGATTCCAGAGGGAAGTTGGGGTCAATTGTGGAGTTTAAATCTTGCTGTAGAATAGAGGCAAATGGTTCATATATGTAATATTTAGGTTTCTTTGTGAAACTCTTTTATACATTTCATTATCAACAATGCTCATTGCATAGCTGACTACCTGCCAACAATTATCAATCAAGCTAATTAACAATAATAAATTGAAAAAATAAAATAAAATAAACCTAAATAAGTAACTAAGGCATTATACTAAGAGCTTGGACATAACGATATGAAAATTTTATATTGTCTCTTTTATCATTGATTTCAAATTACTTTTTTTAATTTGTAATGCATGTGTTTCCAAGTTGTCTTTGAAGTGTATCTAAGTGTAGAAATTTTTAAAAAATAAGACATGTTTAGGTAAGTGTCCAACAAGTGTTGAGCGGAGGAAGAGATCAAGAGGGTAACTTTTAGGAAATTATATTTTTAGCTTAAGTTTTGAGAACATTTTATATGTGTATTTTTATTTTGTGAGAATTTTAAATATTTTAAGCAATTTTATATATACATATATACTTTTTAAACCCACTTAATTTAGATACACTTGAAAAATAAATTATTAGTGAAAAAAAAATGTTTTAAAAGAACACTAAATACTAAAACATACAAAAAAAAATTAATATATTTTTGTATTTATTCAGTATACTTGTATCTATGTTTGCATTTAAAAAATAAAAAAATTACTTAAAGTATTAAAAAAATTTACAAAAAGAAGAAAACACAAAAAAAAAATCAAATTATTTTCGAAAACTAAAATCAAAACCAAACAGAGTATTTCTTAATGATCCATCCAATGTGAGAGTAGAATTGAACTAACCACACCCTATAATGATCTAATATTAGCCATTGGCATCTACAAACTTGAAGGTAATTTTATTTAAACATTTGAAAGCATGAATAATCATATTGAATTTTTTTTTTCAATTATGACTAGGAAGATTTGATGAGAAATAAAAATAAATAAATAAATAAATAAGAAGAAATAATTGGTTGGTTTTGAATTCTAAATTATATTTGGTTAACTTGAGAAATGAAAAAAAAAAAGAGTCAAGTGCACTCAAAATACAAAAAATGAGATTACATTTTCCTCTCACTTTCTTTTCTCTTATAGTTTTCATTATAACCAAACAAAAAATAAGATTACATTTTCTTTCCCTTCTCATTTTCTCATCAAAATTCTCAAAACAAACACGACTTAAGATATTATGGATGAGGACAATGTGGATGGAGCATAATGTTACACTGCTCACATTTGAAGCCTATTTTACTTGTAGTGTCTCTTGGATCAAAAGGAAGGGAATTGATACGACTTTGAAGGGAATTGATACGACTTTGAAGGGAATTGATATGCTCCTGACAGTAAACACAGTTAAAGCTCTTGTCTGTCACTGGAACACAGATGAGACAGTGTGAGTGACTGTCAAAGTTATAAGTGCTTCCCCAGTTGATATTGTGATCTTCCTTTCTCTCCACACAAATGCATTTGGCACAAGCAGACTGATCGCAAACGATGCAGTGATAGAACCACCATTTTGGCTCTATTTTATCCTCGCAAAATTCACAGATGTACTCATCAGGTCCATCCTGAATGGGTGCATAAATTAGGCTGAAAGGGTGATGTTCATCATACCTATGTTTAATTGTATCTGGTAGCACAGCACATGTATAGTGTAAGTTGAAATTGCAAATGTCACATCCAAATACAAACATCGAAACCGTTTGAGGACATGCAGCAAAACCTGCGGTGACACAATCTTTCTTTAGGAAGAGGGGATGCTCATGAACTTTATGAATGATGGCTTTGGGTAGGGAAGCACACTTAACATCGAGGTAGTCATTGTAATAATTCATACATTCTTCCTCGATACATCCGTAGGCAAATCCGCTGCAATAATAGCTGCAGCCGTGGCAACCGAACAATCCTCTAGGTTCAGGGGGCTTTTTGAGGAGGATGAGCTGGTGTGGGTGACACGGATGCTCCAGCTCATTTGGTAGCTCGGCACACCATTTGTGGAGAAAGAAATCACATGGACCACAACTGTAAAATGGAGCCGAAATTTTTCGCACACATGCAGTGCATATTTTGTCCTTATTCAGCTCATTCGAGATAAGTAGTTCGTTGTCATAGCACAAATTGTTGTCTCCTTGCGCATCAAAAAGGATTAATGGATGATGATGACTAAAATGGTTGAGCTCTGCTTCTCTCTTGTTGTCTCCCATGCTGATTTGCTTCAAAAATAGGTCAATTGCACTAATTGAGTCATTAGCCATTGGCAAGTGAATCAAATTGGCCTCGTCAATATTCTCAACCTCGATTGCACTTTCTCTTTTCCTAAATCCACAAAATAACAATAGAAAACACATCAAATGAGGAGAAAAGCATTGTCAATGAACTTTTTATTGTCAAAAGAGAGAATAAAAATCAAGATCAGGGTAAATGCGAAAGCATACTTTGTCTTTGTTGAGCACTTGACATGAATGCAATAGCCGCATCCTATACAAACATATAACCAAAGCCTTCCTTCCACCATTGAATTTTCACAAATTTTGCACGTGTCCAGACTAAAATGGTAATGATATTTATGAGTAGGATAGATGAGGGTGAGAGGGTGAATGTGAGTGTGGTGTTTGAAGGTGGGTGTTAATGAAGCACAGTCCTTATGGATCCAGAAACTGCATGTGTCATACATATAAGACATGCCTTCACGCTTTGTGCCACAAGCATGACATTGGAAGGAGGCCAAGCTGGACATAAGGCTTAAAGGGTGTTTGTGACTTTCATGTTCAAGCTTCGGTGCCCTCAAAGCACAACATATGTCGAGGTTGAAATTGCAGATGGAACAACGATATATGAATTCTTTCAAAACTATATCACAGCCGTCACATATGAATTTATTAGGCACTACTAGGAGGAGGGCAAGCGGGTGCTCAGGGTGCATTGGGTGTTCCATCTCTGTGGGTAGTTGTGCACAAAATTTGTGGAAATAGATAGAGGGGAAGCAATTTGTGCATTTGTACGCTGCTGTTGAACCTGTGATCTGCTGCAAACACACATCGCAAGAAAGCCTTTCATCAACATCATTCTTCTCATCTTCATTGAGGATCATCAACTGGTGTTTACTGCTAAAATGTTGGCCTCTAACACTACATCTGATATCCACGTCAAAATTGCAAGGCAAACAACGATAGCCGAATCCACATAATTTTTTGTCACAAACATCACACATTGTA
The DNA here is from genome assembly GCA_036172215.1 of Camellia granthamiana. Lineage (NCBI taxonomy): Eukaryota > Viridiplantae > Streptophyta > Magnoliopsida > Ericales > Theaceae > Camellia > Camellia granthamiana. The sequence continues at coordinate 329,204 of JAXFYN010000128.1, forward strand.
GAAGACCTTGATTGTTGGAGCGTAAGGCAATGGGCGTGGATCGGGTGTTTCATCTCCTCTGGAAATTCAGCACAAGATTTGTGCAAAAAAAATGAACAATTTTTGCAACTGAATGCAGAACCAGAGATGTTTTCCCAACACACGTTGCAGACAATTGCGTCACCATCGTCGTTCACTTCACCGAGGATCAACGGATGTACATGGCTAAAATGTTGAAGCTCCATTTCTCTCTCACTACAATGTGTATGTGGGTTTGTGTCTGTGTTTGATGATGTAAGTTCCGACACCAACAAAACCTTATAATAAGAATAATATATTGCACAGACTATAGTAAAAAACAGAAGTTTGACATGTATCGATAGATTATTGGTTCTTGACAGCTGTTTCCAGTTTGACTTGCTTATAATAAGAATAATATATTGCTGAGACTATAGTAAAAAAACAGAAGTTGACATGTATCGATAGGTTATTGGTTGTTGACAGCTGTTTCCAGCTTGACACAACAACTACATTGAAATATGTAAACCAAAATGAATTGTTTATGTAAGTGATAGAAATGCCAAAAGGAGTAGGATTAGTATATTGAAAAAGGATAATGTTTTGTGGCACTAAATTGAGTGCGTTAATGTTCTTAATTTCCTTTAAGTAACTGTTTTGTTTTTTTTTTTGTTTTTTTTTGCCTTATATGAAAATTAGAGATATTAGTGTTCCCAATTTAATGCCACAAATCAAAACCCATTGAAAAATCATTATATCAAATATGCCCATGAATTTCATTGGTTGACGAGTACCGCTCAGCAAACATCGTATAGAAAACATTATCATTTAAATAATAAATTATAAGTAAATTACACTTATACTTTTTTATATTTGTTTAAAATATAAAATATTTTTTATAGTTTAAAAAATTATAAATATTTCCTTATTAGAATTTTTTATTTAACAGAATAAATTAAAAAAGTAAAATTTTTAACTGTTCACCAATACAATAATAAAATTATCTGAATTATTAATTGAAATAAAATTTTAACATTATTAAAAATTGTTAATTAACCTGATGATTTAATAATAAAGAGACTTATTTGTTATGAAATTAAAAATCTTAGGAGGCATAATGTAATTTCTAAAACTACATAGGGCAATTTGTAATTTAAGTAAACCTCAAGAGGTGTGTTTGTAATTTATCCCAAAAAATTAGATCTAATTTTCAAGGCTAGTGATATGACAATTAATTAGGATATTCTCTCTCATATTTCTCTAATCATCAATTAATTATATCACTTACAAATTATTAAATTTATTATAAAATAAATCTAAAAAATAAATTTATATAGTATCATTTTCTAGTAATTAATGATATACACGTTTTATGACAAAAACTTAAGCGGTTTGACATTTACTTCCTCCGTCTTAAGATATTAGTTCCTTATTTCATTTTTTATTATCCCAAAATATTAGTCCCTCTTATAAAATCAAGAACAAAAATAATATAAATTTTTTATTTTGCCCTTCTTTTAAATTAATAAACAATATAAAAAGTACAATTATGACATTGATATTCTCAAAAAATGTACTATCAAAAGGGTCATTTTGGAAAATCAATTTTTTTCAAATGCAATAATTGTACTACCAAAAAAAGTTAGATTCCCCAAAAGGGACCATTATTTTGGGACGGAGGGAGTATCAAAAATGTTTGGGACCCTTTTGGGGATAATTTTGACACCTTCAAAGTGATCCTGGCCTTTTATATTTGTATGGAGCCGACTAACATATGTGTGAGATTCATATCACGAGTGATCCAAATTTATAAAAGTCTTGTGAAGTCTTATGAAGGTGAGGGTTTCAATCATTATTTGACATTTATATAAGGGACAATTACATTGACATCGTGTCGGTGTATATTAATTACAAAAATAATAATAATAATAATTTTAATTATTATTTATATAATGCATATAGCGACCTCGGTCTTTTCCCATTTGATTGTTGTATCCGGACTTAGGTTCCGTGGATCTTTTGGTTATATATTGTTGTTGTCGTCCTTTAATTCCTTATTTTTGAGGTTATGGGTTGTATTGGGCAGGTTTATTACAGTTTGGTGGTGTTTGGGAGCAAAGGGTTGCTGCCCAGAATTTTAGTCCTTCGCTCGAGCAAGCAGTTTGTCGCTCGAGCGAGCTCTTTGTTTTTGGTCCTTCGCTCGAGTCAGGGTTTATTCGCTCAAGCGAGAAACTGCGTCTGGGTATAGAACCTGAGAGCTATGTTTATTGGCTCGAGCGAGCTTTCCTTCGCTCGAGCGAGCGAGGTGTATGTTTTCGAGTTCTTCGCTCGAGCAAGCATTCTGTCGCTCGAGCGTGCTTCTGGGTTGCAGACCTGAAGCTTCGACTTTTTGACTCGAGCGAGACTTTCTCCGCTCGAGCGAGTATTTCTTGTGTCTGGTCGCTCGAGCGACCAATCCTTCGCTCGAGCAAGCCTGTTTTATTTAAATACGCAGCAGCGGTTTTAAATACACTTTTTATCTTCTTATTGATTTCAAAACCCTAGGTCCGTGTTCTCTCTCCCTCCACTCACCTTCTCTCTTAGGTTTCATCTATTTTTAGGGTGTTTCTACCCTAGGTTCTTTATTAAAAAGTTAGAGGGTTGCGAGGGCTTTGTTTTAATCTGAGAGTTTGGCGGTTTGAAGCACTTTGGATTTTCACCACCTTCTCCATTCGAGTTCTTCACTTCGAGGTAGGGATACCCTACTCCATATTATAAGTTTTGTCCTAAGTTTTGGTCATTTTGATATGTTGGTGTCGTTGGGTAATTTTAGGGTTTGATTTATAATTTGAGAAAAAGGGAAGTTTTATATATTAAACTCCATGTGTTTGAAAGTCATGAAAAATGACATTGATAGTATTAAATTGACAAAATTGAACCTTAGCATTGATTTTGAGGAAAAAGGGGGAAAAGCCCTAAGTGTTGTAATAAATTAATTTGCATAATTAATTTAGAGAAAAATGTGGAATTAAGTTTAATTCTTGAAACTGGAGAATTTTGAGATTAAATGGTGTAGTTGGATAGTTTAATCACTCACCTATGAAAACGATGAGTTTATATTTGTTGATACATTTATTTCCTGTTTAGAAATAACTATTTTGGGCTATCGGTGGAGGATAGTCGTGATTGTTGTAGACATTGCATGCTGATTAGGGAAAACTGAAACTAATCACATTGAATAAGTCATTGAATATGACAGTTGAATTAATACAACAAATACGTGTATTGATTGAATATTGTATAAAACAAGTGTTAAATACATTGTATATGCATATTGTTTGGGAGGAGATAGGGGATGTACTCCATGGTTTGAGGGAAGATAGGGGGTGGACTCTCAAACCTGTTTGGGAGGAGAAAGGGGATGGACTCCATTAGTACAACAAATATGTGTACTTATCGATTTATGGAAGTGCATTAGTACAGCAAATATGTGTACTTAGCGATTTATGGAAGTGTATTAGTACAGCAAATATATGTACTTATCGATTTATGGAAGTGTTTTAGTTTGAGCCTTAATCTCACTTAAATTGTCAATAGTGGAAGTAATATTAATATGAGATGTAGTCTCATTATTAGTGTTTGGCCAGGTTCTGAGCCATGTCTGTATAAATGGAAAGTTGAATAAAAATGGAAAGTGAAACATGTCATGGACATTATTGTCATGAAACTGTATAATGATATAATGGATTTGTAAGTGTTAACCATCTATCGAATGCTATTGCTTTAGTCAATTCTTATATTTGGTTTAGTATATTTCTGCTGGGTTGTGGCTCACCCTATACGGGAACATCATTTTCAGGTCCAGGTGATATGCTACATCCAAGGACTTAGCTTGGGAGGATTTGGAGTTGAAGACTCTGTTTAGTTAGTCGTTATTTGTTTTATTTTGATATTACATGTAAACTCAAGCCAATGACTTAATTTGTAGTTGAGTTAGTACTCACATTTTGTGTCCAAGTGTTGGCTTGGAAAGCTGTAAGCCCATAGGGCATTTACTTTTGATGTTACATGTGATGTTTTTCAATAAAAACACTCTGATGAATGGAATAGCGTTTCGCTTTCTTATATCAATGCATGTCAATATTGTATATATTGTGGGTTTATTTTAAGGGCGTTACAATGCATTTGATCTTTTTGTAAATAGTTTTTTTCCTCAACCCATTATAAAGTTATTTCCTCGTTATATAACAGCTTCTATAATTTTGGATAAATTATAAATATATCTCTTGAGATTTGCTTAAAATATGAATTATCCCTTATGGTTTAGAAAATTACAAATACCTAGCTGTTAGAATTTTTTATTTGACAGAATTAATTGAAAAAAAATAAAATTTCTAACTATTCACTTATATAATAATAAAATTATCTACATTATTAATTGAAATAAAATTTTAACATTATTAAAAACTGTTAATTAACCTGATGATTTATTAATAAAATGACCTATTTGTTATGAAATTATAAATCTTAGGAGGCATAATGTAATTTCTAGAACCACATGGGATAATTTGTAATTTAAGTAAATCTTAGGGTGTGTGTTTGTAATTTACCCTAGATTATATTATAAATATATAAGTGATCTCATAAAAATGTGTAATTAATACAAATTTGAGTAAGTGATCTTAAAAAAATTGAAACAATATAAAATCATGCAAGTTTTCACAAACTCAAATAAGTAATCTCATAAAAATGACTAAGTTAACACAAATTTTCTATAAATGATCTCATAAATTTTTTGTGGAAGACAAAATCACATAAATTTTCACGAAATCACATAAGTGATCTAACAAAAATACGTAAGTAACACAAATTCGAGCAAGTTATTTCATAAAATTTTGATTTAACAAAAATATGTAAATTTTTATAAACTCACGTAAGTGATCTCATAAAAGTGCGTAAGTAAAACCAAATTTCTCCCAAGCCATCTCATAAAAATTTTGAACAATATAAAAATGCGTAGATTTACACAAACTCACGTAAGTAATCTCACAAAAATGCATAAGTAACACAAATTCAAGTAAGCCATTTGAGAGTGTTTGGTTTGTGCTTTGAGATAAATTTTCAAAAAACAATTTGGGGAGAGAGTTTAAATTTTTTTTTGGTTTGTCTGATTATATATTTTGAAAATAGTTTTGGAGTTTGAGAGTTTATGATGATTTGATATTTTGTTATAATTAAGTAGATGTGTGTGAGAGAAAAAGTGATTAAAAAGGAGAGATGAGAGAAAAAAAAAGTGATTGATTGATGTATAGGAGAGAGAAAGTGATTTTGAAATTTTTTTTCAAAAAATTTGAACCAAACAAAATTTTGAAATTTTTTCTCAAATATTGTATCTTGAGCTATAAACCAAACAAGCCCTTTGATTTCACAAAAATGCACAAGTTTTCACAAACTTACGTAAGTGATCTCACAAAAATGCGTAAGTGAACACAAATTTTCCGTAAGTCATCTCATTAAAATTTTGAACACAAAAATGCGTAAGTTTTCACAAACTCACGCAAGTAATCTCACAAAAATAAGTAAGTAACACAAATTCGAGTAAGCCATTTGAGAAAACTTTGATCTCAAAAAAGTGCGTAAATTTTTCACAAACTCACATAAGTGATCTCATAAAAATGTATAAGTAAATACAAATTTCTCATAAGTCATCTCATAAAAATTTTAAACAACACAAAATCAAGTAAGTGATCTAAAAAAAATGCGCAAGTAACACAAATTTGACTAAGTCATTTGAGAAAACTTTGATATTACAAAAATGCATAAGTTTTCACAAACTCACATAAGTGTTCTCACAAAAATGCGTAAGTAAATACAAATTTTCTGTAAGTCATCTCATAAAAATTTTGAACAATACAAAAATGCGTAAATTTTCACAAACTTACGTAAGTAATATCACAAAAATGTGTAAGTAACACAAATTCGAGTAAATCATTTGAGAAAACTTTGATTTCACAAAAATGCATAAGTGAATACAAATTTTCCGAAAGTCATCTCATAATAGTTTTGAACAACACAAAATCAAGTAAGTTTTCACAAAATTACACAAGTGATCTCAAAAAAATGCGTAAGTAACATAAATTCGAGTAATTCATTTGAGAAAATTTTGACCTCACAAAAATACATAACTCTGTTTGGAAGGATTTTCAAATCCTAATTCTAACCCCACATTGTAACATCATGTTTGGATAGAGTTTTGGAATTAGTTTTCCACAACAAACACAAAACTTTGTGTAAAGCGCGATTTTCAAATTTTTTTTTTTATAAAAAATTTGGCCTAACCGGTTGTTCAACCGGTCGTCCGGCTGGTTGACCGGAACAGTGTAAATTTTTTTTATTATTATTATTTTTGTAATTTATATGTTAATTTTTATATATTCCAAAAAAAATATTTTCTGAATTTTTTAAAATTTTTTATGTACTTTAATAGAATTTTGAGTTGTATGTTTGGTTATAAGTTGTAAGTTTTTGTATCAAATATCAAATGTTACATCAAAAATTTCCCACTCAATTCAAAACTCTTTTCAAAACTCTTTCATCAAACAAATTTTCCACACTCAAATCATAATTCCAAAACTCACAAACTCAAAATACAACTCATACTATCAAATCATAGTTAGAAAGCTCTACCAAACGCAACCTAAGTTTTCACAAATTCACGTAAGTGATTTCGAAAAAATGCATAAGTAACACAAATTCAGGTAAGTTATTTGAGAAAACTTTGATTTCTAAAAAATGCTAAGGTTTTTCACAAACTCATATAAGTAATCTCACAAAAATACGTAAGTAAACACAAATTTCCTGTAAGTCATTTCATAAAAATTTTGAACAACACAAAATCAAGTAAATTTTCACAAACTCACGTAAGTGATCTCATAAAAGTGCGTAAGTAACACAAATTCGAGTAAGTCATTTGAGAAAATTTTGACCAACACAAAATCAAGTAAGTTTTCTGAAAATCACGTAAGTGACCAGACAAAAATATATAAGTAACCCAAATTTGAATAGTTATTGGTCAATTTATCCAATCAATTGACGAATCTAATCAATTGGCCAATTGATTGGTTGTGTCCAAGCCATTCGATCAATTGCCAAATTGATTGGAGTGGCCAATTTTTCCAATCAATTCTTCTGTAAAATTTTAGATATGCAATCAATTGTAAAATCGATTGGTGGTGGCCAAGCCTTCCAATCAATTAGCAAATCGATTAGTGGTGGCCAATCCATCCAATCAAATGCACAATCAATTCTTTTGCATGGTGTTAGATTGTTATCAACAAATATTCAAGTTGGAGACAACAAGTGTTACTTGAAATAACGACGGCACGTCAGTGGATGTTGGTGTATGGTGATGTCCATACAATACGATGGATAGATTGGTGATTTGATGGAAAAGAGGCTTATAATCAATTGGAAATATGAAAGAACTATGAGTTAAGGAAGAAAGATGTTGCCAGTGGCTTCATTGTCGAGTAACAAGCGAGTAACAAGCGATTGTCTAGATTTTTAATTAGTTAAAGGTAATTTCATTTCTTTTATTATTTTGTTGTCTAATTAATTCCAAAATATTAAATTACTAAAATTTTAATACTGTGTAATTAAAAGTTGATAGTAATAATTATTTCATTGTCTTCAACTAGTGAAATTTCATTATCTTTAAATAGTGAAATTTAACCTTAATATTAGCAACAAAGTGAAATTTCTACTAAATGAATAAAAATTATAAAATTAAAACCAAAGACGGACTAGCGAGTAAATGGAAAAACTATGAGTTAAACAGAAAGATGTTGCTAGTGATTTCGTTATCGAATAACAAGTGATTGTCACTAAATTTTTAATTAGCTTATGATTATTTAATTTTTTTAAAATTAATTCTATGATGTGTGTAGTTGCCAAAATTTTAATATTGTTTAATTAAAGCTTGATAGTAATAATTATTTCATTATCTCCAACAAGCGAAATTTCATTCTCTTCAAATAGTGAAATTTAGCTTTAATGCTTAGGTGAAATTTAACTATTAGCAAGTGAAATTTCTAGTAAATGAGTAAAATTTATAAAATTAAATGCCAAATACGGACTAACGAATAGATTAATATATTTATTGAAGGGTCTAATTGTATCATTTTATAGTTCATATAGTAAAGTGATAATTTGTGACAGTTTCAGTGGAGAAGAGTAAATTTATACTTCATGATAGCTTTAGGACAATCAAATAATAAGGGAGTGTAGGATATTTTCGTATACCGTAAGAGAGGCCTACAACAATGTAGAATTGCAGAAGAATCACGAGTTCAATGAGAAAAAAGTATGTTTTGATCCCTTTGACAATTGCCTCTACACATTTTAATTTTTCCATCGACAAAATAGAGAAAAAGAGACATAGAAAGGTAGAAAAATAAAAATAAAAATAAAGGCTCGTGATGGATCTAGATGAATGTTAGTAGATCTAAAATCTTATTGCTGCAACAATGGTGATGGACAATCATGAGACAGAGTTTGCATGGTGATGAACAATCATGATGGATATTCAATTATTTATTTATTAGAATAAAAAATAATATATCTTTTTTCTTTTTAAATTCGAAAAAACTAATTCTATTTTTAATTTAGAATTGCAAAAATTATTTTTGAATTTTCAATACTTTTTTTTAAAGTGAATTTTATTAATATTTTAATTAAAAATTTTAATTTTTAAATTCAGTTAATCTAAATATAATTAAAAATTAAATATTTATAAAAAAATCTATAAATACAAAAAAATATAAAAAATAAATGATTTTTTCTTTATATTTTTAAAATTTATACTTTTAAATGTATCTAAATTTTGTACTTTTTTCCCCTCAAACTAAGTCATAAAACTCTAATAAAATAAAAATGATAAACAATAAATAATAATTAAAAAATATTAATTTAACAAGCATAGCCTATTTTTTCCATTTACAAAACATTTGAAACAAATTTTTTCACAAAATTTACCTTAATTTGAAATTTTCACTCAAAATTTGGACCCTCCAAAATTTTGCCCTAATCTCTCCTACGTTTCTCATCTCTCTCTCTCTCTCTCTCTCTCTCAAATTTTTTTTTTAACTTTTTTAAATACACTTTACTTAGATATATATCAAAAAAATAAAATATTTGCAAAAGAATATTTTAAAAATCAATAAATATATAAGAATACAAAATATATTGAATTTTCATAATTTTTTTTTTTTGCTATGTAGTGAATTTTTTAAAGATTTTTTTCCACAAATATTATACTTTTCAAGTATATTTATGTTAGGTGCATCTAAAAATTAAAAAAAAATTACTTAAAATATTAAAAGAATTCAATGAAAATAAAAAAACATGAAAAATAAAAAAATTTAATTTTTTGAAAAGTGAATCTCGAAAACTCAAACCAAACAACCAGATTGGTTGCTTAGGCTTCGAAGATGGTGCCATGCCATCCAGTTTGAATCCCATCAGTTTCAACTCCTTGGTTTTTATTTTTTGCATAGACATACCCCTTAACTTGATAGATAAATTAAATTGATGTATTTTTTTGATTTAGAAGAATTGGGAAATCACTTTACAGACAATTCTAGGTTGGGCACTATGTTGCATGCTTTGCACGTAGCCACCTCCCTAGCATACATATATGCGTACATGTTTCTTTCATATATATATATAATGTGAATTATTGCAAGCGTGAATTTTTTAGAAATGTGAAAGTTATAATTGTGAACATTTATACTTAAAACTGCAACACAAAATCCTTTTTTATCAATAAAACTTACTAAAACACTATCACATTTTAAAATAATTTAAAAAGAGGATTAACTACATTTTGCCTTTTTGTAGTTCAATCTAAAAATATATGGACTTTTTAAAATTAACTGTGTTTGTTTTACAAGCACTAAATTGAATGCGTGAGGCAGATATTGGCCTCAAATAGATTATTAAAATGACATTTTTACCCTCTTTTCTTTCTTTTTTTTCTTTTCCTTTCTTTTCTTCTTTTTTTCTTTTCTTGTCCGGCCCTTTTCGTCACTATAGTGCAACATTGCTGAACCATCCACTCTGCCCTTCTTTTGTTTTTCTTCTTGCCGCTACCTCTTATCTTCTCTCTTTCATTTTTTTTTCTTTTATTTTTTGCCATGGCTGCTGAGTATATATATATATATATATGTATGTATTTATATATTCGTGGGTTGTGTGAGGTCTTTTTCTTGCCTAGTTTGGTTGGGACCAAAAAAAATAATAATAATAATACTGAGGATCATAAAAAAAAGGGGTACTTACGTGTAGGTCCTATTAACTAGACTTATTTACTTATAAGTTCTAACTAATAAATTTAACACTATAAAAATAAGAGATTGATAAATTTATCACTATAAATTTATTCATAAAAACAAAGAGACTGATAAATTTATCACTATAAATTTATTCATAAAAATAAAAGACTGATAAATTTATCTTTATCACTTAATAAATTTATCAACAGGACTTAATGAGTAATAAGTCTCAAAAGTAGGACCTATTGGTAGTTTACCCTAAAAAAAATGTCAAGAAAATTTTTTATCTTTTAATTAGTATGTGGTATTTTATTATATATATATATAATTTAAATGTAGAGAATTGTCATGAAACATTAATTCGTAGAAAGACTGACGTTTTTGTTGTTAGAGGAGGTAGATTCGAATTGGGATTGCGTGATTTGAGAGAGATAATGGAGAAAAAAACTGTTAAGGCTGATATAAAAAGAGAATGGGATAGCGATTTATGGAGCCCTAGTTTTGCAATTCTGATAGCAAATGTTTGGATTGGATTGTTGTAATGACTCAGATTTTTTTTTAAAAAAAAAATAGTCAGTGTATAATTTAATTGAGCAAATTTCGAATTTAATTATTGTGTAAATTCTATACAAAAATAGTTTAATTTTATATTTTTTAAAAATAATTTCTAACTTCAGAAAATTATAAATTTTTTTTATGTTATTCCCAACCTAACACGTAGCGGAGTGCTTCTCTGTTTCAAATTCCCGCCTATGCTAGACATGGGAAAGTGGAATCACGTGGGTAAATATCTGGCCCATGGTTTTTGTTTTAAAACCAGCACATGGTTTTAGTATTGTGGTTTTGAATTGAGGTGGGTGACTTCTGTTCCCACATGGAGCTTGAAAGGGTTGGCAAAATTTGTGCCATGTATTTTTTAAGTGGTCCATTGCATGGTATATCTTGGAGGGAAACTTAAACTTTTGGGTGTTCCTGTACGCTAGTTATGTTTGGTGGGCCACGTGGCTTTGGTGATCTACAGTGGGCCTTTGGGTTCTAAGTGAGTAGGCTTTTGTTTATGGCTCGTGTTTAACTGTTTAGTCTTTTTTAATTAGATGATTGGTAGTAATTATATTAAGAGTTGTTATTATTTATTATATATAATTATAATAAATATTTGACAATTAATTTTATGGTGTATACTATATGGTGAAAAATTATATATTTTTACAGTGAATAAAATGAGTGTATATATTGTGATGAGTAAAATATTATATTTTGTAGTGAGAAAAAAATTATATCATTTTATAATTTATGTTACAAAATTTTGAAATATTATTATAATATATATTGTACTAGTTATCGGTTGAATAATACAAAAATAAATAAAATTTTGAGAAATATGTGTGTTGGGAGGTGCGTTGTGGCAGAGCCCATTGGGCTGTCTCTTCCTTTTCCCTCTTTTCCTCATTTCCTTTACTTCCATCTTTCTCCAGAATCAGGATCCTCTCTATAGCAACCCCGGTCTTTCCTATTTGATTCTGTATCCGGACTTAGGTTCCGTGGATCCTATCATTGTATAATTGTTGCTGTCGTCCTTTATTTTCTCATTTGAGTTATAGGTTGTGTTGGGCAGGTTTGTTTCAGGTTGGTTGGGTCCGGAAACCAAGTGTTGCTGTCCAGTTTTTGGGTTGGTCGCTCGAGCGAGGGTTTGGTCGCTCGAGCGAGGGTTTGGTCGCTCGAGCGAGGGTTGAGTTTTGTCTCTGGTGGCTCGAGCCAGGGTTTCTTCGCTCGAGCGAGAGATTGCGTTTGGTATAGACCTGAGAGCAGTGTTTCTTCGCTCGAGCGAGCGAGGTGTATGTTTTCGAGTTCTTTGCTCGAGCGAGCATTCTGTCGCTCGAGCATGCTTCTGGGTTGCAGACCTGAAGCATTGCATTCTTGGCTCGAGCGAGCTTTTCTTCGCTCGAGCGAGACTTTCTTGTGTCTGGTCGCTTGAGCGACCATGTCTTCGCTCGAGCGAGCCTGTTTAGTTTATATAGGCAGCAGCGGGTTTTTGGACAGTTTTTCATCTTCTTTTTGGATTCCAAACCCTAGGTCCGACTTCTCTCTCTCCCTACTCACATTTTCTCTTAGGTTTGATCTATTTAGAGTGCGTTTCTACCCTAGTTGCTTTATTAAAAAGGTAGTGTGGGTCGAGGGCTTCAGTTTAATCTGAACAATCTTGGAGTTGAAGCAATTTGAGTTTGGGTCATCATCTTCATCTTCTCTTTTTGGGTTATTTCTTCGAGGTAGGGATTTCCTACTCCAATTTATGAGTTTTGTTCTAAGTTTTGGTATTTTGATATGTTGGGGGTATTTTGGTAATTTTGGGAAAAACCCTAAGTGTTTAAATAAATTGAACTGTATATTTAATTTAAGGAACATTGGGAAATTAGTTAAATTCATGAAATTGAGGAATTTATTGATTAAATGGGGTAGTTGATTAATTTAAATCACTCATCTATCGAATTATTGATTTATTTATTTCCAGTCTAGAGATAACTGTTTTGGACTATCGGTGGAGGATAGTCATGATTGTTGTAGACATTGCATGTGGATTAGGGATAACTGAAACTAATCACATTGGTTAAGTCATTAATTTTGACTGTTGAATTCATATAGACATTATGTGTATTGATTGTTTGTTGTATATGTTATGTGCTTACATACATGTATTGGTTGAGCATTGCATATGCATATTGTGTGGGAGGAGATAGGAGATGTACTCCACGGTTTAGGGGAAGATAGGGGATGGACCTCTAAACCGGATTTTGTTTGGGAGGAGATAGGGGATGGACTCCATTAGCATCACTTTTATGTGTGCTTATTTATATTGAAGTGTTTTATTGTTTGGGAGGAGATAGGGGATGGACTCCATTAGCATCACTTTTATGTGTGCTTATTTATATTGAAGTGTTTTATTGATACAACACTAAAATGTGTATCAAACTGGAAGTATGAAGTGTTTTGATGTGAGCTTGAGTCTCATTTATTATGTTGAGATTGGAAGTAATGTACTGTGGCATACAAATTCACTGTTATAGTTTGGCCAGGTTCTGAGCCATATTGGTAAAAAGGAAAAGTTGAATAACTAATGGAAAGTGAAACTGATAATTTGTATTATCCATCTATTGAATGCTATTGCTTTATTCAATGCTTATATTTGGTTTAGTATATTTCTACTGGGCTGTGGCTCACCCTATATGGGAACATCATTTTCAGGTCCAGGTGATTCACTACCTCCAAGGACTTAGCTTGGAAGGATTTGGACAATGAAGCCTTGTCTTTAGTTGTTTGTTTTTATTTGAATTACATGCAAACATTCAAGCCTAGGGCTTTATTTGTATTTGAGTTAGAACTCATGTTTTTATGTCCAAGTGTTGGCTTGGCAGGATGTAAGCCCGTAGGGCATTTATTTTGGATGTTATAGTAATGTCTTTATTTAGGATACTCTGATGAATGAATTATGGTTTATTTTCTTAAGTAATGCATCGTATTATTGTGTATGTTATGGGTTATATTTTGAGGGCGTGACACTCTCCTTGAGGTTCCTACTTGACTTCCTACTTACTGAGCCACTGGGTCCACTTTTAGGCCTAATTTTGATAATCCGAACCGTGCACATTTTAAGATTTGTTTAGTATATCATACCTGTAAAAAATCAAGCTAATCGGATATCAGAAAGTATATGTTCGAAAAACTAACTAAAAACTATTTTTTTTTTTAAAATTTAATAAACAGTTTTCCGAACAAATGCTTTCTGATAATCGATTAACTTGATTTTTCACAAGTGTGATATATTTAATAAATCTTAAAATATGAACAGTTCAGATTATCAAAATTGGGTCTAAACGTAGGCCTAATAGCATCCAACAAGTAGGAAGTCAAGTAGAAACCTTAAGGAGAGGATCCTGATTTCTTTCTTCATTTCTTTTCTGATTTTCGTTGAGTAGAGGCTCTGCTCCTCTCTTTCTCTCTCTTGTATTTCATAGAAGCTCAATCTTTGAGCTTGAAATGGGGTTTTTAGAGTGAGATTTTGCAAAAGTGTTGTAAATAAAAGTTGGAGAGCTCGTCGTGATCTTCGTAATGGTGTTCTCGGATTCATGATCGGGTGATGTTTGCATTTTCGGATTGCTTTTCTTCATATTTGAGGTAGGGACTTTCTTTATATTTTTACATTAAAGCTATGTTAGGGTTATTTTAAAAAAATATGTCATTATAAGAGGTATTGCATATAGATATATTTTCAGATTTTTGTTTGAAAATTTTTGAAAGAAAAAATATGTTGAAATGTTAAGAATGTTGCTATTTTGAAATTGATTTTGGAAAAATCACTTTGTGTTGTTAATTTTGAAAAAGAAATTCGAAAATAAAATTTAATAGTTGTATGGATTGTATCTATATCATATTATAATTAGATGATTTATTTTAAGAAACATAAAATTGAATTTTTTTTTTATCTTTGATTTGGAATTTATTTTTGAGAAAAATAAATTAATATTGAGGAATATAGAGTAAATGCTTAAGTAGGAATTATAGAGTTGTTTTGGAATCAAAAGCTCTAAAAATATTCAGTGTGTTTGGTTTGAGTTTTCTGAATTAAGTTTTTTTAAAATTGAGTTTTTTTGATTTCGTATTTTTTTGTTTTTAGTGAATATTTTTAAAATTTTAAACATTTTTTTTATTTTTTTAGATGTACCTTACTTAGATGTATCTAAAAAGTAAAAAAAATGTAAAAAAATATTTTGAAAAATTAAGAAATACATAAAAATATAAAAAATGTACTGAATTCTTGTATTTTTTTTGTATTTTTGGTATTTAGTGAATTTTTAAAAGATTTTTTTTTACAATTTTTACCCTTTCATGGTGTATTTGTGTTAGGTGTGTCTAAAAAGTAAAAAATTTGCATAAAATATTAAAAAAATTCCAATAAAAACAAAAAAACACAGAAAATAAGAAAGTAGAATTTTCTGAAAACTATTTTTAGGAAAATGGAACCAAACATAGCCATTATATTCATGATATTTTATAAAAGATGATATATTGATGATTAAGTTGTGTTCATTTTTATGAAAATAAAAAAATGTGAAATGTGGACTTTCAAACTCATAACCTTGAAAATGTTATTATTGGGCATATTTTATAATTTTTGATGTAAATATCATGTTGGTAAGTAATTTTAGAAAAAGTTGTGAAATTGTTATTGGTAGAGAATTTGGTAAAACTATTACCTCTTTAAATAGTTTGGCATGAAAAATGGTTATGTTGAAATATAGTTATGTTTGAGGGATGAGGCATGTGAAGTTAGGTTTGGTATTATTAATTTGAAATTTTTTGAAGATAATAACCCTACTAATTTAGTGGATTAGTTTTGGTTAAAAAGTTATATCCGTGATGGTTAAAAGTGTGTTATTAAGATTATATCATAACTTTTGACATAGTAGGGTGGAATGGTAAGATTTAATAAGTAGGGATTTCCTTTAAGTTATATATATGTTTTTGCAAGATTTAGATGATATTCGAAATCATCATTTATTTGTTTTGAAAATTGATTGTTGATTCAAGAATATGAGAGATTTTCTTTTTGAAAGTGGATGTACTTTCTTATTCCTTTTGAAATAGAAATTGAGGTTTTTGAACTATGAGGATTGAAGATAGATGTTTTTTGTGATTTTCTTTCAATAAATTAAGATGAGTGGTTTTGGTGAGAAAATTTAGAAATTGGGAGTTTTTAAGAAAGATGTTGATAATCTTTGAAGATATTGTTATATTTATTTTATGTGCCAAAATAAATGATGTTTGAAAAATTGTGTAGTTGCTTACATATAAATGATGGTTTTCATAGAATATGAGAATTGTTGAAATTTTGGAAATTGTTGTTCAAAATGTTGATATAGTCTTGAAGTGACTAAATGGTTGAGATTACTCTAATTGTAGGAATTTTGTTGTCCCATGGATGAATTGGAATAAAAGTATTTATATTCATCTTGAGAAATTATATTAAAATGAGAAATGAGAATTTTGATCACAATGAGAATATTGTGTGGAAGTATTGAAAGTGGAAGAAATATTGCATTGTATTATTAATCATTGCATTGACATATCAATTCATTTAATAATGATGAGTTTTGAAATTTGATTTGAAAACTTTGCATTGAGAAATGAATGTTGGGAAACAAGTTTTCATGAAATGATTTTGAGGTAAATACGGTGGTAAGTCTTGAAAGGTGTAGTAGATGATAGGTGTCGAGCTTTCTAGTTAATATTGGTAAAAATGATAGATTACAGGTGTCTAACCTTCCAGTTAATACTGATAAAAATGATAGATTACAGGTGTCGAGCCTTCTAGATAATACTGGTAAAAATGATAGATTGGTAGTACTTGTATAGTCTACTTGCAGACACCAGCCTACGGATTACCTGAGTCGTATTTATCATCTTGGAATTTTATTGAAATTGTTGGATTAATGTTTTTTTTTTTTTAATGGCATTGTGCGTAAGATTTTTAAAAGATGAGAAAAATATTTTGAGCATGACATAGCATATGCATTTATCTCATAAGACCGTATAAAATGAATTTGATAAATTATTTAATTATTTGATTCAATTAATAATGAGATAATTGAATGAATTGAAAAGGATGTCTATTGCTATTGAAACATGTTTATTTATTTAAGTTAGCTTGTTGTGATTAATTAAATAAATTAGATTTAATAGATTATTTAATAAAATCATATGGTTTTGACATGATATGACTTCTCGTATATGTATGAGTATTTTGGTACCCGCATATTTTCTAATATTTTAATATGAGATTGCTTGGCGAGCTAGTGATTGCTCACCCCCTACTTGTACATGTGTACATGGAATGCTTTTCGGATTTGAAGATCAAACAATGGGTTTTACCATTTCATAAGTGTAATGCAATGATGGATTGTACTACTTCATTTGTTGTTTTGCTGAGTGCTATTTTTTTGGTAAAGAGTAGCGTCCTATCTTTTATTGTAAGTCTCAGGGCATTTCTTTTATTTGTATGCAAATGTCATTGTTGTATAATGAGAGGAAATATGTATATTTAATTATTCATCATTTCATCCAAGGATAAAATATTATTTATAGATGGACTTAATTAATAAATATTGGTAAGGTTATCCGAGTAATAAAATACGGGCGTTACAATTGTGCTGTTGAAGAGATCCATTGTGCCTAGTGATCAAGCCCGCTTGAATAGTTAGGGGCCTAAGGCCTGTTATTGCATGAATAATTATCGTGTTTTTAAAAATTTAGTGGTGCTTTTTTGAAAATTTCATGTTGAATTTAATAATTACATGATTCAAAGAAAATGAATATAATGAACAAATCATAAAACATTATCAAATAGCGATAGTAACTCGACTTCACTATGTGGTATTCTAGTTTGTTTACTTCCTTTCTTTGAAAATTGAAAGAAGGATAATTTATTTGATTCAAGTTCATAAAAATTTCATTATTTTTTCTAAAAAATATTAATAATCATTATTTATGTGAATGATTATACTAAACATCCATGCTCTAATCTAATTTAAAGGGATAATAAGATCAAAACTATTCATAATAATTCTTTTGCTTCCAAAAAAATTAAATCGTGTTTGTGTTATTCATATTAATATTGAATTTATATCACAAAAACTTTAGTTTTGTGACAATCCAAAGTGTCACTGGAAAAAGCCTATACAAGCATTTTTCAATAGAGCAGTATTTTCAACAATTTTTTTTGCTTTCAATGCATTGTAAACCATATAATCTTAATTTGAGATTTTCATATTTCTATATTTATTATCATATTATATAATTAAAAATTGTACATTGAATTTGAGCAAGGATTATAGCCATCCATTCTACTCATGTTTCACGTTTGTGCTTGCAAAAAATAAGTTTTGTATTTGAATTTTAACTTAAATAAAAATTTACACTTGATTTGTTTAGGAGGAAGATATTTTATTTATTTTTTGACATTTGATACTATAAAAAACATAAATTAATTAAAAAAATGTTTTTTTATAATGAACGAAAAATAAGTTTATTTGAGTAAAAAAATATTTTCAACCTTTAAAATATAAAAAACATTTTTCAGAATAAAATTTTGTTAATATCACATCACACCCACCAACCATCACCGCCGCCGCCCACCATGCCACCTCTTTCACCTTTACTTTCGTTTCACCGCCACCACTCCACCACCGTGCCACCTCTTTTACCTTCACTTTCGTTCCACCACCACAACCACCACTCTCAAACATATGAAAATATTTTTTCTAAAAGAAAATATCCGTAAAACATATGTTTTAGGCGCAAACAAATCAAGTGTTATATTAGGAAATAGTTACAAATATTATTTTTTTCCTTCACAAATTAAACTAGGAAATGCTAATGAGTGAGCGTTAGGATCCTCTGGGGTATAAATCCTACAGTGATCTCCTAGAGTGGAAGATCCAACGGCTGAAGATAAAACTCACAAAAACGACGTCGTTTTGGTAATTAAGTTGAAAAAAAAAAAAAACAAAAACAAAGAGAGAGACAAGAAGAGAGAGAGAAGAGGAGCCCCAAACTCTGCCATGGCTGAGTTTTCAAATTTCTGAGTTTTACTTCCCTCACCCCTCCATCATCCCTCTCCTCTTTGCAGCCCCGCCGCCACCGGACGCCGCCGATTCAAGTGTGTCATGCAAGTTCCTTAATGAATCCAAGGCTGTACCTGTTTAACAGAAACAATCGGGCAGAGATCATCAAACTTGTCACGTTTGTTTGAGTACATGGTGTCAAAGTAATTGTATATTGCATTCTTCAGAATCCCAATTGGATGCTGATCCCTCCTATGAAGTCGCATTCCAAGTTTAATAAATATTGAATCTGGAACATTGTTTGTTGAGTAATCCCTCACTACATCTACAAATTCAATTATCAAAGTATATCAGTGAAAAAAAAAATTAAATCTGAAAACATTTCAACAAACTCCTACTGGCAACAACCTTCTCTGTGCAATAGATGAAATATTGGCGGCGTCCGGTGGCGGCGGGGCGGCGAAGAGGAGAGGGAATATGGAGGGGTGAGGGAAGTAAAACTCAGAAATTTGAAAACTCAGCCATGGCAGAGTTTGGGGCTCCTCTTCTCTCTCTCTTCTTGTTTCTCTCTTTGTTTTTGTTTTTGTTTTGTTTTTTTTCTTTTCAACTTACTCACCAAAACGACGTCGTTTTGGTGAGTTTTATCTTCAGCCGTTGGATCTTCCACTCTAGGAGATCACTGTAGGATTTATACCCCATAGGATCCTGACGCAATGAGTGAACCGTGGGAAAATGAAGTCCACATATCGATCCCTTATTTCCTGCCACACATCGAAACCCTTCGCCCAAGTATGTATTCTTCTTTCTTGATTCTACTTTTGCAATTCGAAAAAAGTTTCACACCAAATCCAAACGCAACTCATCCACTCTCCTCTACAAAACCCACCACAACTCATAGCTCACACACCAAAATCCAATCCTTAATCACAAAACCCATCTCTCAAAACATCCAAATTCCTTAAAAATGGGCTTAGTTTTCGGAAAAATCGATGTCGAAACCCCCAAATTCGAACTCATCAAATCCACCGACGATGACGAGATCCGTAAATACTCTCCCTTAGTGATTGCCGAGGTCATATACAATCCAACCCACTTCAAAGGCAACAAAGACGGTGGTTTTATGATCCTCGCCAATTACATCAGCGCTGTTGGAAATCCCCAAAATTCTACGCCAGAGAAGATCACAATGACAGCTTCAGTGATAACCCAATCGTCACCGGAGAAGATTCCGATGACAACTCCAGTGGTGACGAAGGAAGTGGAGGATAAGGAGAAGAAGATGATGACTATGCATTTTATATTGCTGGAGAAGTATAGGAAGGCGGAGGAGGCGCCGAGGCCGGTGGACGAGAGGGTGGTGATTAGGGAGGAGGGAGAGAGGAAGTATGGGGTGGTGAAGTTTGGTGGCGTGGCGACGGAGGAGGTGGTGGTGAAGAAGGTGGAGGAGCTGAGGAAAGGGTTGGAGAGAGATGGGTATAAGGTGATTGGGGAGTTCTTGGTGGCTAGGTATAACCCTCTTTGGAATTTGCTTACTTTTAGCACTAATGAAGTCTTGTTACTCATTGAGTGATTTTCTAGTGTTTTGGGGGGTTTGTGATTGAGTGATTTACTTTGTCATCTATTTTGCTTTTGTTTTGTTCTTGACATTGATGCATGATAATTTAGTTTATGTATGTGCAAGAAAAAGTTGTTTGTTGTTAGATGACTTTGAACATCTTGGCTTTTTGTTTAGATGGAATGAATGTTTCAAGGGCTCGTTATTTTGTCGCTTTTAACAATTTGTC
The DNA here is from genome assembly GCA_036172215.1 of Camellia granthamiana. NCBI lineage: Eukaryota > Viridiplantae > Streptophyta > Magnoliopsida > Ericales > Theaceae > Camellia > Camellia granthamiana. The sequence continues at coordinate 349,910 of JAXFYN010000128.1, forward strand.
TCATGGATATAATGAAGCCAAACTCTTATTGTCTAGCTGCATTATGCACACCATTTTAGAAACCTGAGCTACGTTATGCACACAAAATACTAGAAGAAGAAGAAGTGGAGTAAATTTGGGGTATAAAAACCTAAAACTAAGATGTTGGATTAGTCGATATTGAGACACCAAACATGTTTGTTTCTCAACATGGTCACTACACCTAATCTATAAACACCTCAAATGCTGCATTTGCACATGAAGAAAGTATAAGAGAGGAAAAGGAAGATTCAAAGCCACCATCACAATTTCTTACTAGACAAACTATCTCTCATTTTGAACAACATTTTGAGCAACGTATAAATCGTGACAAAAGAAAATAATTTTGACAAATGTGGAAGAACTTTCTATTATGATATTTAATCAAATATTACATCCAACTTTGTGAGAAAGCCTTATTTAACAAATGAATTTTGACAATCGGAGAAAGAATAATGAATAGATTATGAACTTGGAAGTACTCCACATTCACATGGAGAGTTTCACTATGCTTTGTAACTGACCTGTGTGTATTATTATCAATGATCTATAACCTTCTCTGCTTCTTCCCATGTATGTTCTTTATCTATTTTGTACATCAAAACTGAAACTTGCTTCTTGAACAATCAAATTAACCTCAAGACTCTCCTCCGCCCTGTTGGCTGCCATCAAACTCCTGAATTTTGAAAAATGCAGTTTCTTTTGAAAACCCATATTGGCCACCTTCAAAGCATGGGGTTTCGTATACTTAACAGGAGAGGCCAAATTTGTATTTCTAACTAAAACTAAAACACTATCTTTGTGAAGCAGCCGATAGATTTGGTCTATGGTCAAGTTGCTCTTGAGAACTATTACAGACACAACCAGGAAAAAGATTTGCATAAAAATTCTCCTTTAGCCTTGGTGATTCTCTCGGCAATCTAAGATATGGTGCTCCAAGTCTATCCGAGTGCAACCTCTTAACCTCTGAAGAAAACTCTTCCCAAGACATAGCACTCTCATCCAAATGATCAATCAATCTAACAAAATTTTTTCTGAAAATGAAAAAATGTCAAATATTAGTAATCTAACTTACAATTTAATGGTGAAAGTACCAATAGAAAAGAGCCTAAGACAATGTACCTGTCAGGGTTTATGGTCTTTCGAAATCCTTCAAACCGTCTGTGTCCTTGCACCACCTTTGCTATGTTCCCATCATATGTGTAAACAAAAACATCACTTTTTTGTGCCATGATATAATCCAAGGCAGCAAGACGGTTCTGATACCGCTTGAAAGGCTACTGCTCTTCTTCGGTTGCAAGAGTGAAGTGAGAGAAGACATTTGGGTACTCTGAGGAGGCCCAGATCATACGAGTGTTTCAGAATGTTAACCATTGCTTTCAGAAAAGATGAAACCCTTGGAGGAGATCTAGTATCCGAGGTATTGGCTTAGTCTTGAAAAGGTTTAGAACCACGAACCTAGATATCTATTTGAGCTCGGACTCGAAAGAGTTCGAATCTACGAACCTAGAGATCCGAAGCGCTTGGCTTCGAATGGATTCGAACGCAATCTGGAAGCCGCTCCATTAATGAGTCCCAGAACACTTGCGGGCTCGGAGCTTTCTGGGATCTACGTACTAGAACCATGGGCGTAATGGAGTCCGAAAAAAGACCCGATCTCGAGGACGGTGAGTGGAGATAAATTCACTCTTCGGTTAAACTAGGTTATACCTGGGTCGAGGTGGCATGATCTAGGGGGTCCTTGAGACTCGTCAATATTTGCGGCATGGCGTTCTCTTGAACTACCCCTGATCCTTCTGCGGTAAGACATCCTCTTGGACTAACCCTGACCCTTTGGAATGATTGGGGATCATTGGTTAGGTGTGGCTACGAATAAGGTTCGCCGAGAGGTTGATCTCCTCTTCGGGGTTTTCCTCATCCTCGGAGAGGTCACCTCCTCGGACAAGGTGGTTAAAGAGAATATTTCCCATGTGCCTTGCACATGGGCTCCATCCTACATCATGAGGTGCCTATAAATAGCATCCACCCATAGCTTTACAAGGGATGGATTTTGGAGAGACATTTTTTGGGAAAGAACTAATTTCCCTTCTCAATTAACTACATTGAGAGTGAAAGTGGGAAATCTATGGGAGAGTCTTGCCATTATTCTCTCTCTAATTATTTCGCCTTCTTCTTCACCCAATCTCTTATCTCCATCATCTCTTTGCTATTGTGTTTCTAGTTGCTGCTGTTGAAGAATTTAAGCCTCTCAATAATTTTAGAGAATTTGTGTTTTCTTCAAAGATCTTTGAATTTTTAGACCACATTATTGAACTCTCTCATATATTTGGCAACTCCATTGGGGAAGCAGATTGGTTAATAGTCTCAACAAGATCCGGAATCTACACAACTCCAGCGAAGATGGCGAGAGAGGAAGAAGTTCATCAATAAGGCTCTTCCAACGATGGTAATGAAAGGACTCAAGTTCAAGACGCACCTCTCATCCTTGAAGCCATTCAAGGACTCCAACACACTCAACAAGAGATTCTCATGGCCCTTCAAAATCTCACCCACACCATGTTAGTGATGGGTTCGAATTTCGCACCACCAGTAACAAATGGAGGTCAAGTAGGCACTGGCAAGCATCAACAACTTTATGGTGATGTTGGGAATTGTCAAAATCATCAAGACCCACCCCCAATTCTCCCTGAAGTTGCTCAAAATGGTGTGCAAAATCAAGTGTTAGGAGGAACAAGTCATGGCCAACTTGTAGCCCATGGAGCGCAAAATCACGCACCTGGAGGATCGAGCCGTGGTTCAGCAGTGGTTAGAGTAGTTTCTGGCGCGATGAATGATGTTCCATTGGTTGTGGAAGTTCAAGGAAGGCCCACATAAATTTCTCTACAAAATGGTGCTTCATCCATGCCTAATTTTGTTCCACCGATTATAAATTCTACTTATGTACTGAACGGGTCTCCTTTGGCTCCGACAATGGCTTTCCAAGCTCAACCCGGCATACTCATGGCGTATAACGGAGTTTATGGAACTCAATTAAACGCTCTATCACCGAATGTCATATCTATAGATGCCAATGGTCAATATCACTATGTTCCTACACCGATGGTGAATTTTTAACACCCAAATAGCCAAGTCGCTCCAAGCTAGGTCTGCGGGTATACAAGCCAAGTTCCGGGAATACCACCATCAAGTTCTCTCCCTCAACAATTTATCACTCTCGCCGATGCGCAAGCCATGTTCGATCTCGAACGGGGCAAAAGGACTTTACCCTCTTTGCCCGATCTGGATATCAAGCCACAATACCCTATCGAGATATTGAGTTATCCATACCCGGAGGGGTACACGGTGCTGAAGTTCATCAAATTCGATGGCAAGCAAGGAAATACTCGAGAACATGTTGTTTGGTTCATTGAGACTTTGGGGATTCATGGTTCAAATCATGTCCTCCAACTGAGAGAATTCTCCAAGTCCCTCACCAACCGAGCATATAGTTGGTACGTTAACTTGGCCCCAAACTCTATCCAAAATTGGGAGGAGATGGTCAACAAATTCCACACCAAATTCTTTAAGGTGGCCGAGAAATCAACAACAGTCTATTGGTACTTTCACCATTAAATTGTAAAAGGTTACTCATCGCTGATGCTCACATAATCAACAATAGAAATCAACGTACTTTCACTCAAGCCAGACAGAGAGAGAGCTATATCCATAGATTTTTGAAGCAGAAATCAACAACAGCCTAAAAAATTCGTCACAAAAAATGTTAATAATTGTAAGTTTTAGCGATAATTTATAAAAATCATGACAAAAAAATGTCACTAATTGTTAATTTTTAGCGACATGTGTAAAAAATTGTCACAATTTTTATTTTATTTTGAGTGATTAACTTTTAATAGTTTAAATTTATCCTTATTATGATCTGACTTGAGTGTATGATTTTGCAATCTCAATCAACTCTACAAATTACATTATTGAATTTGAAGTATATTTACTTTATTTTGCAACCGGACATTATTTCATTCCTCTGTTGACAATTGAATCATCAACAACCAAAAATTAAAATTAAAATTTAAAAAATAACCCAGCCAATGAACCGCCAAACTATCATAATTAGGATTTGAAAATCTCCAAATAGATTTTCATCAAATTTCAGTTTTTACAAATTTTATTTTTTCGAGAAGGAACAACAGTAGAGGGAAAAAACACAAAGTGGACATTGATAGTACATATGCGAACCGTCTTGGAAACATTCGCCACATTGGCTGCATGGTGATTGAATATCACTGTTCTCCAGGGGGATGTGGGCACGTCTGAGAAGGTGTGGGTGATGGTGATGGAATTCAATGGTCTCCCAATACTTGACATTTGAAATCCAATCAATAGGACGGCTGTAGAGTGTATGAAGAGATTGATCAAAAATGACACAATGATAGAACCATAAGTTTGGATTTATTTCACCCTCACAAATCTCACAATAGTACTCCTTATCCACGTTCGGGTCTTTGAGAGGAGAAAGAGAATAGGTTAGGGTGAATGGGTGTTTATCGTATCTGTGACTAACGGTACCCGGCAAAACAGCACACCCAACACAAATATTCAGATTGCAAGGGTCACATACAAATGCCAATTGAAGAAAAACATCATTACAGGCACCGTATCTACCAGACCATGTTTGCCTTAGAGCGAGGGTGTGCTTGTGAGCTTTGTGTCTGATAACGCGTGGTAGGGATGCACACTCACAATCGACGATGAAGTATGGCCAGGTCATACAGCGGAAAATAAACGTATTGCTATCTGATCTGCAGCATGTACATTTACATCGATGAAAATTTGGAGTCAAGAGAAGTTGATGCTTTGGGTGACATGGGTGTCGCAGTTCATTGGGTAACTCTGCACAACACTCGTGGAGAAAGAAGTTACATTCAGCACAATAAAAAAATGGAGCAGAAATGGTTTGTGCACTCTTATTGCATTTTTCATCATTCGTTATCATCTCATTCAAGAGGGGCTTTTTGCTCCCAATAGAGCATGACTCACTGTCAAGTTGTTTGTCGAACAAAATTAAAGGGTGGCCATGATTAACATGTTGGATTTTTGTCGCCCCTTTAGTCTTCCCTTGTAGTCTAATGCCCTTGATAAATTGGGTCATCAAATCAACAAATTCATTGGGTATTGGCAAATTGATCAAATTAGGGTCAAAGATTTCAGCTTTAGTATCTGCTTTGCACTCCTGAAACCACAAAATGAAAAATAATAGGATAAATTACACTCACTTGAGGTTTCTAACAATTATAGGAACCTCCCTTTAATTGTAATAATTATAGAAATCTCTCTTATTTTTTCTGACATTGTCAAGATCCCCCCCTCCTCCCGTTAATTTAAGCCAAATGGTGTTAAATTGATTGTCCAAATGACCATAATACCCTTTACACTTAATACTCTTTAATTGTAATTTACATATATATTAAATTATAATTTTATTTCCCACAAACCTTTTTTTGTATTTCCTTGACTTTGTATTTTTTTTATTTACACTATTAAGTTTTGAACTTTGATAAGTTTAAAAATAAATAAATAAATAAAACATTAATGAAATTAAGAAGAATATCCATGTTTCTTATTTGAATTAATTTTGAGATTTAATTTAATAAAAATAATTTGAATGAAAGAACTAAAGATGGAGATATAGATTTTAGATGTAATAAATAACAAATTATTTGAGAATTTTATTATTTTCAAATAATTTATTTCTTCAAGTAAAATTCTATTTTAATTAGATGTAAGAAATGACAAATTTAACTAGTTTATTATTCTCAAATAATTTATTTATCTTTCAATCCCTATCATCTAATTTTAATTTATTGTAATGTGATTAGATATTTTTTTTTACTTTTATATTTATTTTGAAAAATTATATTATTAAGGTGAGATATATTTACTTTTTTTTAATGCTAATTAAAATTTGAGAATAATATAGGATTGTGAAAAGATAAAATGATAATTTTTTTTTTTTATATATTTATAAGGTAACATTTGGTAATTTTTATAAGTCAATTTTTTTATTATAAATATGAAACGTTATTATGTTTATTTTTCTTAAAAAAAATTAATACACAAATATGTTTACAAAACAAAAGCAAAATTTATGTTTTGTAAGTTGCTATGGTATTGGGTGATACTAGCTAATGTTGATGAAAGACAAAAAATGATGAAAAAAATTTGAGAAAAAAACATAGAGAAGAGAACAAATAATAATAATAATAAATTATATGGTGTTGCTATTTGCTGCAGTGACACTATGAAAAAATGAATGAGAAAATAAACAGAAAGAAAAATGAAAGAAATAAAATAATGAAAATGGAAAGAGATAGATAATTTCTCGAAATATGTATTTTTCATATGGAAAAAAAATCATATACCTATTGTTGGCTTTTTGGCTTTCGAAGGGTATTTTTGTAAATGTGAGCGTGCCAGAAAGGATCAATCAGTCCTTACAGAAATGTTAATTACCAACCAATTATCAGACGATTATGTTTTAGTTCTTTCAGCCTCAATGAAGAGGACTTTTACTGGTGGCTTGACTTAGGAGAAATTAAGCAAAATAACAGTTAAATGAAGAGCAATTGAAGTATTTTATTAGAATGAAAACTTACAATGATCCAAACTCAGTCTCGTAGAGATTTACAGCAACAATCTACTTGAAACTACTCCTATGAATGAAGTGCAGTGCCGGAATTTGAAGTACAGGAATGTAAAGAGCAGGAATTTAAAGAACAGGAAATGTAAAACTGGAAAAGAAAATATGTAAAGTAAGACTGGTTTGTATGATCTGAGTCTGGGGCTTTTTCTGGGGTTTTCCCCGCTATTTATACTTCTCAAGGATGACTATCGAACTGCACTTCAAACCGTCGAACTGCTCCTTCATGATCGCTGATCATGCTGCCTTATAAGTAGTTCTACTACGCCATCACTTGCAGTTAGGCTTTCCTCATATATTTGATTTTGAATCTGAGTAACCGTTGAAGCCACGTCACCTTGCACCTCTTTATTGATCAAATGCTACTTAGATCACGTGAGAAACAATACTAACTGCCACGTGTACGACCAGGATCGAGGACCTGAATAGTCTTCCTATATTACCCTTATTTCGCCACGCGTCGAATTGTAATTGGCTTGTACAAAATATGTAGCCAACATTACCCCCCGCACTAATATACCCAATATCTGGTGATATTAGTGGATCAAATTTTTTTCCCACGTCTTAGAACGTGCATGGTTTCCAGCAATGCAACTGTCATTTATCATCTGCATTAAACTCCCCTTCAATCTTTTGAACACCTCCACCACCTTAGTATTCAAACAGACTGGTACACTTTTTATGGCTGAATCAATTATTCCCTCCATTGATCGAGCACACGAAGAGTCATATGATGATGTTGTTCTTCCTTGAAAGAACCTCCATGCATTAATTAGCCACCTTTACCCACCCTTCTATATTCAGGTCATGGATGCCTTTGCAGATTATCAACCCTTGGACTTCGAACATATTGCCCTTAATCCTTCGATTAAAAAACTTACAAATATGGACATGGAAAGGTCTTCTTCATCCTCAGACTACGAACAAACTGTTCTCAATCCTTTGATTCAGAAAGTTGCAAATATGAACATGGGAAGTTTTCCTTCATAACCCTCTGCATGGGATAAGGCTGCAACTTCTTCTTCTTCTGGGGTTTCTGACTGGACAAACTGGTCCAAACCCGAGGTCTGTGAGTTAAGGAAATGAATCAACCATCACTTTGTTGAATTTACTGACCCTTTAGAATTCCCCTTCTATGTGCGAAGCTCGGTAGTCTATCCTTACGTGCCTATTGACCACCGACGCAGTTTGGAGGAGAATCTGCTTGTGGCATGGTATACATCTTCCATGCCTACAAAGGCAGTGCATGTTGCCCGACGCCCAGAAGAGGCACAAGGATACAATCCATCATTCTTAGCTCAGAAGGCGAAGATTTGCTCTTCTGACTGGCTCGATTATATTAATGCCCTTGTTCCTTCTGCCCTTGCTCCACCTCTTGAGATAGAAGCATCCACACCTTCTCTTCCACCAAATCCTTGCTGGATAGAGAAAATGAGGCTTGTTCTCTTTGCGGATAAGGTCTTTCCACCTTACAAACCACTATCTTCCCCTACTCCGGCTGAGCGGAAACAAGCTCAACTTTTGCTCGCTGTTTTTTCCCACTTGCCCTTCAATGTTCTTGAGGATGAAGTCCCTCTTAAGAACTTTTGATGGGCTTGTGATATTCTAACTCGGGGTCATGTCCTCAATCCCCTTGCCCAAGCAGAACTTCACATGTTTTTGGACCAACTTCCATTGCTTCTTCACTGGCATCGGACCTCTATGAACACCACACAATCTTTAGACCAACTTTCATCCCTCCGAATTCATGCCCAATACGAAGCAGAAAACTTTATTGAAGAATTCGATGATTTCAAGAATAACGATTCTGCATACTGGGATGATTTGGATATAGACGAATTGGAACAAGGATTGAGAGAAACAGTTTTCGAAATAAAGGCTGAAGAGCTCTTTTACGAAGTGAGAGCACATCAACTCATGCAGCCAATGTTAGAAGAAATAGAGGACAGAATAAAGAAAGAACAGAAATTCATTGATCATTGTTGGACTAAATTTCATGATCTTGTTATTTATTCCATTCCCTATTTTTATGAGCTTGAGTTTGTACCCAAAAATGGCCATTCGATGTTACTGTTTTTGCTTTAATACCACTAAGACTTCTCTTTATGGTTTGATCTTGTCTCCATTTGTCTTTAAAAGCAATTTCAGAGCTTTGAACTGAACAATCTTTTCCTTCAAACCTGGATTCAATCATTTTGAATGAATATTAACAAAACGATCATGAATTTTTCCAATTCATGGAATGCAGCAGATAGTTTTTGTTGTTTTTTCCATTTAGGATCCATGCTTCGAATTTAACAAACTTACTTTTCAAAACTTGTTTCAATCACAACTAACATATGGTCAATGATTTATTATGATCAATCAGTTTTAGATTGATCTTTTTGTCTTGAACAACAGTTCATACTTTCAAAAATATAGAAGCTCCTTTTGAGGGCTGCACTGTTTTAGTTCGAAAAGACTACTTTTCTGAATATATATAAACCAACTATTGGTTTTGATGTTTCGAATGCCAATTTCCATTCCTAAGGGATTTCTAAATTTGCTTCGAAGAACATCACTTTCAATGAGAAACCTAAAACAGGTCTTTAATCCCTTTGAAGTAAACGAATACTTGAGCATTTTTGCATCCATTGGGTACGGAATGTGCTTTGAAGCCAGCTTCTTAGTTTCGAAACCGTTGTTATTGGACTTTTAGCATCAAGATCTGGTGTGTTATGTTTTGAACACCAATTCCCATCCTCACAGAGTCTCAAGTTTCACTTCGATGGACATTACTTTCACTAAGAAACCTAAGATAGGTCTTTTAATCCCCTTCGAAGTAAATCAAATACTTGAGTATTCTTACATTTTTAAGTACGGAAATGTGCTTTGAAGCCGACTTCTTTGTTTCGAAGCTGTTGTTTTTTGGCTTTTGGCGCCAAAATCTGGTTTCGAAGCCAAATATTTTACTTCGAAGCTAGGCTCAGCATCTGGGCTGTGTTTTTCCCTCCAAATACTATCAATATTTAAAAGAAACTCTTCGTATTCGTACTTTTAGTGCTTAACGAACCACGCGTTTATATATCCCCCAAACACAAAGGTTTGTGAAACCCTTTTATTTCGTGTTTTGAAATCATTTGCTCGCTCAACACACAAACCCTTTTACCTCTGCCGATCTTCCACTTCTCTATACTTTCTTTCTCAACTTCACCTTCTGGAAACGCGTACTATCAATGGCTTCTCCTTCGGTGCCAGTCGTAGAGCGTGCGAGCCCATCTGTAACCCTGAAGAGGCTCATTGATGTGGAATGTGAGAAGTACAAAGTTGGGGAGAAAAGCGCTATCGATGGACGAATCTTCGTCCCTCGTCGCCATGTGCAGCAAGACTACGTGCTTGGGCCCATATTCAAAGAGATCCTTACTGAGCTCCCAGCCCTATATCCTCGTTTGGAAAACCAGTGTCTTCTTTATGAAGGTGGTCTTGACTGGAGGAACTGGAGGATAAACCGCCTCCATCGATGCTGGCCCACGGTGAGACTGGAGTGGCAAGAATGGTATGACCGGGTTGTCCCTGCTAGAACTCTGAACCTTCAAGAGCTCTGCCTTCTCGATGCTCTCCGACTATCCAGGGTAACTATCTCAGAGGACCCTTTCTTAATTCCTGCTGCCTTGTGTTTTTGAAATCCTATCTTTAATTTCTTTCAATTTAGATGTGGGATGATGGCTCCTACTGTTCTTGACATTTGTCATCTACTAGGATTATCCCCAATTGGTACCCCCTTTGGACCAGATTACCCTGACTCAGCAATCCCTTTCTCTCTCTCCTCTCTTAACTCATCCTATAGTGATTTCGCTAAGGCTGAGAATAAAAGAGAGGGCCATGTGACTGATAGGGAATTCTTTTCTTTCTTATTGTATTGGCTTTGCAAATTCCTCTTCTGTACCTCCTCTCAGAGAATCATGCCTGAATTTGCCCCTCTTGCCAAAGCCTTCGTTTTACAGAAAAGGGTGGCCTTAGCCCCATATGTTCTAGGCCATGTATATAGAGTCTGTTCCCTCTTCTGTGAGAAACCCTTAGATGCCAACCAAGGGGGGCCATTCTGGATCCTTTAGCTTTGGCTTTTTGCCTATTTCACCGAGTTACAATCCAAATGCCTTAAATTTTCTGAGCCAAACCCTCTTACTCATGGCATAAGGCTGGCCAATGCTTCACTTTATCTCTCCACTTTTGCTTTTTACTTCTCTTTCTTCCACCAACTTCCAGCTTCCCTTCCTGATTTCCGTTTCTGTTCCTTCGAACTCACCATTGGTCCATCTTGGTTGAGGAATTTCCTAAGTGACAGGTCTTGCACCTCACCTGCTCACAAAGATATATGGGCTTCCATTCTGGTCCCTAGAGAGTTATTTATTGGGACCTTGAACCCCAAAGCCTACAAATGCATAGCTGAGCCGTATTGTCTTGTTCAATTTGCTAGACAATTTGGCTTCACACAAGGAGTCCCAATACCTCTCTGCAGCAATACCAATCTAAGTCTCACTAAGAGGGATCTGAAAGTTCGGAGATCCAGGCTAGAAGAGGCAACTTTCAAATTTATAGATGACTTGGTCAATTTCGAGTATACCCCTTTCCTTCCTCAGGGTACCTTGTTGAAGAGGTACCAGAACTGGTGGGTGACCAACATGGAAGTACACTTGGTCATTTCTCCTCAGAACCTGCTAATGGTATTGGATCTGTCTAAGCCCAAAGGAGCTGGAACTGTTACTTCTTCCACTGTTTCAGTTGCAGTGCCTGCATCCACTCCTGCTGCCTCAACTCCTCCTAGAGTCACTCGGGCTGCTTCGAAGAAAGGTATACACCTTTGTTTCTTTTCCTTTGGCCTTCTCTATAATGGTTGTAGTCTTATCCTTAGTTCTTCTTTTGTGAAGGTAGCCCACAACAAAAGAAAAGGAGACTGCTTGATCTTGAAAAAAAAAAACAGCTGAGGTGCAAGCAGAAGAAGAAGAAGGAACAGATCAAGAGCGTGAGTCGCCCTTAATAAGAAAGAAAAGAGTGATCATCCCTACTTCTGACTTAGTCCAAGATGAGACAACTGCCAGAGAGGCAGAAGAGGAGCTCATCTCTACAGAATCTAGATCCCAGATTGAAGAAGTTAAGAAGGAAATTGAGAAGGAGCAGACAAAACCAATACAGAGAAGAAAAAAAAGAAAGATGACTGTCTCTCCTTCTGATTTCACAGAAGACTCCGATTCTGAAACAATTGCCGAGGCAATAGAAAAGAGAAAGAAAGTGACTGCCTCTGCTACAAAATTGGTTGAAGATACCATCCATGAGACAGCTGCCAAGGCAGTAGAACAAGAACATTCTAAGGCCATAGTTGTCTTCGAGAGGGCTGAGAAGAGACGGCAACAACAATTTCTGAGAGATGAAGCTGCTGCTGCTGCTGCTGATGCATTACAAAGGGAAACTACAAGAAGGCAACAAACTGCCAAACATTACTCCCTTCGTAGCTCTCCCATCACTGCCAACATTTCTAAAACAAGTAATTTCTTTCATGCTTCTACTGTTTTTCCTTATCAAATTTTGACATTGAAGCTTGACATTACGTTTCTTCCTTTTTGCAACAACAACTACTGAGGCTATACTTCCAATGAGGACTCCCTCAATTTTAGTTGAAGTTGATCAGATGCAGAATGTGAAAGCCATTCAGATAATGCTCCCACTTCCCAGGCCTACATTTGATACACCTTCTTTGAGTCCTAGCATTCCTGTAACTCTTTCTTTTGGTCTGACTCCATATCTTCCCTATTTGACCTTTGACCTATCTCAATTTACTTCTCATTCGGGCCCTGCTCTTCTTTCTCATTCTAAGGAAATTTCAACCATTACCTCTTCTTCGAAGGTATCTGATCCCCCAATTGAGGGTGCTGGTAGTTCTCCAACTTATAGCTCATTACCTTTGCATACTTCCAGCCCCTCTTCACTTGATTCATTGGTGGCTAAGACCACAGAGACTGCCAAAGATGCTCCATCCATTTCTCCTATCCCTATGCAGTCCTTTATACCTTCCACCACAACTCTCTCTGCACCCCTCATGTCTACGAATGAGGTAGACATCTTCGAAGCTAGGCTGGCCAGTCTCTTCGATGTACCCTCTACCTCTCCAATAACCAATTTTGAAGCTGAGCTATTAGTTTTGGCCGACTCCTTGCTACAAATTCTTAAAAGCTCTCCTTCCTCCAGCAGCAAGCCTTTTGCACCTCTGATGGGCTTAGACACCTGCCTGGAACTGTTAATCCCCTTTTCGAGGCTTTGCAAAGGCCTATAATAAAAGATGGGTTCCTCCAGTGCTGCAAAGTTGCTGAACAGTCAAGCACGGATGTCTCAAGTCACTTATCCTAGGCAGCAGCTACTATCGACTTCTACATTAACATCTGCCATGCTGCCAAAACTGTGGAGGAGAAATTGGCTAGAGACCAGAGTTTTGTTTCCCAAGTACATACTGAAGTCTCAGAGCTCAAGGAACAACACTCCTCTGCCTCTCACTTTCGAGTTTAGCTGCTAGAGAGGAAAGCTTAACTTGAAGAGGAGTTATCTGCAGTGAACCAGGCCTTAGTCCGAACTGATACCAAACTGTAGATTACCAACCAAGAATTGGCCGATCGAAAGCAAGAAATGACTACAGCCATTCAGTTGGTTCCCTCATTTAAGAATAAAAAGTCTGTTGTAAAAGAACAATTAAGGCATTGTAATGATTTTTGGGCCAATTTATGGCAGAATGTATTTAACTCTTTATGAAGAAAAACAAATTCTGATTTATCATTTGAGTACTTTTGTGTTCTTTTGCCTGACATTTATTCTACTCCTTGTATTTCCCAAATAGTTGGAAAATAAGGCTTCAAATATCTGCCATTGATCTTTTTGGGATGTATGTACCCATTCAAATTTCTCAAATGGTATGCCCCAAAAGGCAGGACTCTATGAATTTGATATGGTCCTTCCCAATTAGGTGACCATTTACCAAACTTATGGCTTTTAATTCCTATTGGGAGTATTGTCTTCCATACCAAATCACCTTCATCAAAGCCAATGTATTTGACTTTCTTATTGTAAATTTTGGCTGCTTTCTTCTTTTGCAAGAGAATGCTGTTTAATGCCAGAATTCTGGCTTCATCTATGCCTTCTAATTCCAAGCACATACTCTGATGGTATTGCTCAGGATTTAGCTGGTCTTGGCATCTTACCCTCAAAGATTTAACACTAATTTCCACAGGTAACACTACATCATGCCCATATACTAAGGCATAAGGAGTAACTCCTGTGCTTGACCTTGGGGAAGTTCTATAAGCCCACAATACATCCAACAATAAGTTATGCCAATTCCTAGGATTGTCTTCCACAACCTTTTGTATTCCTTTCTTCAAGGACTTATTGGATGATTCAGCTTGACAATTGGATTGTGCATAATATGGGGTGGAATAACGAGACTAATTCCAAATTCTGCCACAAAGGACTTCACCATTTTCCCATCAAACACAATCCCATTATCCATAGTTATAGTTTATGGGCTGCCAAATCTATGGATTAGATCTTTAATAAATCCAATAACCTCAGTCTGGTCTACAGCCTTGTATGGCTTAGCTTCGACCCACTTAGTGAAGTAATCAGTGGCCACTAGAATGAAACAATGATGCTTCAAAGAAGGTGGGTGTATTTTCCCCATCATATCCATGGCCCATTCTCTGAATGGCCAAGGCTTCATTACTGTATGTAGGTCAGTTATGGGCACATGCCTTATTGTGCTATGCTTTTGGCATGCCTAGCAACCCTTTGCATACTCTATGCAGTCTTTAAGGATAGTTGGCCAATAGTAGGAATGCCTTCGAAGCAACCATCTCATCTTCACACCAGGCTGATGAGCACTACAGATGCCTTCATGAACCTCAGCCATAGCTGCTAATGCTTCTTTTGGGCCTAAACATTCCAGCAATAAGCCATCTCCCCCCCTTTTGTAGAGAGCATTATCATATATAATATATTGCATAGACTACAATTTAATTTTCCTGCTGGCCTTCGAAGATGGACCAGCCAAGTACTGCATTATTGGATGCCTCCAATCTTGTTCTTGTAAGTCATTATGATTGACTTCCAAGACCACATTCTTTTTATTCAAAGGTGGTCTCAATTTCTGATATGTTGTTTGGCTTATGTTCCTTTGGGCATTATCCCTTCTCTTGAAGTTCGAAGCTTTCTGAGCCACATCATTAGCTCTATTATTCAAGAATCTTGGAACATGAGTTACATTTGCTACTTGAAATTAAGAAAGCAGATGTAATGCAACAATATAGTATGGTAAAATGCTTATGCTTTGACACTTGAAAATCCCTTTCACTTGGTTAACCACAAATTGAGAATCTCCAAATATGTCAACTGCATGAACTTGTAATCCAATAAGAATTTCTAGTCCCACTATTAAGGCTTCATATTCAGCTTGGTTATTAGAACAAGTAGTTTCATCCACTCTGAAACCATGTGTAGTCTCTAACCCTTGTGGAGACCTAATCACAATGCCTATTCTAGTTAAGCCATTGGCTTTTGACCCATCAAACCACATCTGCCATGGCTCAACACTAGCCATACTAAGTTCCATTATCTCTTGGCTCTTTGTTTGAGATGGATGGTCTGCTAGAAAATTGGCTAAAACTTGCCCTTTTACTGTCCTTTAAGGGACATATTCTAGATGAAATTCTGATAAGGCTAATATCCACTTGCCAATTCTTCCCCTCAACATAGGTCTAGATAACATGTACTTAACCAAATCTGTGGTTGCAATTACCAAGACAATTATAGGTAAAAGATAGTATCTTAATTTCATTGTAGTAAAATACAAAGCAAGACACAGCTTTTCAACAGCTGAATATTTATATTCACAAGAATTTAAAAACCTACTAAAGTAATAAACAGCTTGCTCCTTGCCTTCTTCATTATCTTGGGCCAAGAAATCCCAATGAATCTTCTGCTGCAGCTATGTATAACTTCAAGGGCTTGTCACCCTTTGGTGGCATCAGCACTGGAGGGTTGGCCAAGTAGGCTTTGATACCTTCGAAAGCAATTTGATGCTCTGCTGTCCACACAAATTTTTCTTCATCTTTCAGCCTTAATAAGGAAGAAAAAACTTTAGTTTTCCCTGCAGTGTTAGAAATGAATCTTCAAAGAAAATTAACCTGTCCAAGGAACTTTTGTAATTCTTTCTTACTTGATGGAGGTTTGGCTTCAATGATGGCTTTGCCTTTATTCTGGTCAATCTGTATTCCTTTCTTGTGTACCACATAGCCCAAGAAGTTTCCAGATGATACGCCAAAAGCACACTTAAGAGGATTGAGCTTCAATTTGAACTTTTTCATTCTTTCAAAGGCTGCTTCTAAGTGAAACAGATGCTCCTCCATGGATTGGGATTTAACTACAATGTCATCAATATAACACTCTAAATATCCTCTAATGAGGTCGTGAAAGATAGTGTTCATAGCCCTCTGATATGTAGCTCCAGCATTCTTCAGGCCAAATGGCATTTTAACCCATTTGAAGGTGCCAATATTTCCAGGACATCTGAATGCTGTCTTGTGGACATCCTCCTCTGCAATGCAAATCTGGTTATAACCAGAATGCCCATCCATCATTGATAAAACTTGATGCCTTGCTGAATTGTCTACCAACAGATCCACTATAGACATGGGGTACTCATCTTTTGGAGTTGCTAAATTCAAGTTTCTGAAACCAATGCATAGCCTCATTTTACTGTTCTTCTTAACCACAGGCACAATATTAGATAGCCATTCCACATACCTGGCTGTCCTAATAAAGCCTGCTTTGGGTAGTCTAAAAATCTCTTCCTTGACTTTCTGAATTACTTCTAGACTCATTCTTCTTGGTTTTTGCTTGTATGGCTTGAAGTTAAGTTTCATAGGGAGCCTATGTTCCACTAATGACCTATCCAATCCTGGTATTTCATTATAAGACCATGCAAAGAAATCTTTATATTTCTTTAGAACAACCAACAACTGGTCCCTGTCCAGAACATTCAAACAAGCACTTATGTAGGTGGGTTGCTGTATAGAATCTTCCCCTAAATTTACTTCTTTTAAGGGGTCTTGTGTCTGAGAACTTACTGAAGCTTCTTCTTTGATTTCTTCTATTTCGAAGCAATCTCCCTGCTTTGTTCTACTCCCAGGTTCTTTAATTCAACATCTTTGCCCTCCTCCTCATAGACAAAGTCTGTCCACAAGGCTTCCTCTTCCTGTATCTCCTGGACTTTTGCTTCAATGTCCAATGCACAGTATTTATCAAGGGTCAAAACTTTAGCCTGTTGCTGCTTCTGCTTGCAGCCAATTATCATGGCTTCTCTCTCTTGCTCCTGTACTTTCTGGACTATTGATTTTACATCCATGTTGAGAATTTAATTAGAGCCAAAGACTTGGCTTTTTGTGTTTCATTTCTTTGCCTACAACCAGGCATCATTGCCATCCTTAACGACAACCTCCTCATCAGCACTCTCCTGGACTAAGTGCTTCAGGTGTGTCACTTCCTCATCAGCTGTCACTTCGGCTGAGCCATCAGGTTTCCTCAGTATATTGAGTGGTATCACTTCCTCAATATATAGTTTGGCCTTTGCGAAGTCTGCACAGGCTATGAAAGGTTGAGGATCTGCATCAATTTCCTCTGTCTCTCCATTGCCTAAGGCCATCATAATTTTCTAATGCAAAAAGGAAGGCACACATTTGTTAGTGTGAATCCAATCTCTCCCAAGTAAAGCATTGTATTTAGCATTACTGTCGATTACGAAGAATGCTGTCATGCAGTCCCTGGTTCCCACACTCAGGTTGATGGGTAGAATTCCCTGAGCCATCTGTTTGTCTCCAGCAAAGCCAGCGATGGTTGTGCTGGTTGGGATTAACCTAGGATTCTTTTTCCCTAGTTTCTTCAAAGAAGATTTCGGTAGTAAATTCACTGCTACCCCATTATCTATCAGGACTCGGTTCAATTGTATCCCATCGAAGAAAGCCTTGATGCACAAAGGCTTGACATGTTGTGTCATAGAATTCGAGGGATACTCAAAAGGATATGAGAGGTTAATGCTCACCTCTTCTTCACTCTCATATTCAGTTTCCATTGGGGTAGCCATTCCAGAATCATCTTGTACTATACTCACTTGTGAGTCTTCACTAGAGACAGGAATAGGATCAATTTCTTGGCCATCTTGGTCCTCATCTCCAGCCTGGAACTTATGAGGCAGTATGTGTACCATATTGACTGATACTGGAGGAAATGAGCCAAATTGGATGTTGGCCATCTTGGTCCTCATCTCCAGCCTGGAACTCATGAGGCAGTATGTATACCATATTGACTGATACTGGAGGAAATGAGCCAAATTGGATGGCTGGCTGTACCTGTTTCCCCTCTTGGCCACCTTGTTCAGTTACTTCAGCAGCATCCTCCATGCTGCACTCTGGTACTTCATTGTTAACTGATTCCTTCGAAAGATCTTTCTCAACTGGTTTTTCAACCAAAAATGTTTGCTCGGCCATGAAGGCTTCGAACATTTCTTCCTCCACCATTTCTTTCTTTTGGCTTATGCCAATTTCTTCTTCTGTGTCGCTATCATTATCCATCAGAGCTTTCTCCAATCCTGCCAAGCTAGATTCCTCTCTGGCTTTTAGTTCAGAATGAACCTTGGCCAACTGTCCCCTGCTGCAACCCACCTTGCTTTGTAGAGTTGTCTTTGGAGTATGGTTTGACTTTGGAGTCTTCTTTCCTTCTGTCTAGACCAATGAAGAGCTCTCTCCATTTTCTTTCATATCTTTCTGGTACTGAGTGTACCTGCGCTGAATCTTTCTCCTTTGTGATCTCGAAATGACTGGGACCATATCTGGTTCCTTCGTCTTTGGGTATTTAAGCAATACCCAATTGTTCGGAGCCACCAAAGGAGGTTTAACCATCCTTCCTTGGTTTCCAACATTTCTCTAAGTGGGCACTTCCCTAGGTTTGTTTTGCATCACAAACCAATCTAGAACTCCAAGTACCCACGAACTTACTGACTTAGATGTTAAACTGCTTCTTTCTACCTTTGAAGCCATCTTCGAAGCTGGCTGTGAAGGCACTTGCTTGGTCCTGACCTCATGTTTCGAGCCTGATTCAAGCCTTCGATGAAGGTGGCCACTTTCTGTCCTGCGTGAGGTTGGTCTAGGAGGCCAATCTCTGGCTTTGATCCCATAACCTGAACTCTTCTCCAGTCTTCTTTCAGAATGACTGGTCTCCATTCTGTAGTAGTTAGGTGGCCTGGACTCATACAAGGGCCTCTTGCCTTTAGCATGCATTCTATCGACTGCTGGTTCAACTACTAATGGCTGCTGCCTAACATTAGCCGGATACGGCCTTTTGTTATAAGCATTGGTTGGTTTAGGACGTCTCTGCACATCCCTGTAGTATTGCTTCCCATCAATTGAAAGCCCCTTCAACCATTTATAACTCAGTCTGCACCTGGGACACATCCTTTTCATTACTGCTGCCTCTAAGGAATCATCATCCAGTGATTCTTCATCAGAGTGTTCCCTCTGGTGTGAGAAACCTTGTCCAATAACTGGCAGATTTCTGGTGTCCTTTTTAATGGTTGTCTAGTTAGCAACATGCATATGCACATTGACTTCTTCCAATTTTGTCAAGGACAAGTTTTGGAAGTTTGACACAATAACATTGGCTGCCACCTCTCCAACTTCTGGAAATGGATTACTGTCGATCCCCATGGCCTTTTCTGCTTTGGCTGGGAATTTCAAACTTAATTTCCGAATTTGTTCTTGGATCTTGTCTCGAAAAACAATGCAGTTTTTAATCGAGTGAGACCAAGAGTTATGCCATTTACAATGTACTTTTCCCTTAAGTTCATCTGGGGATAGTAGTTTTACTCCTTTAAGTAACTTAAGGAAGTTGGCCGCAAGCAAATGATCAAAAATGTCATCTGCCTTTGTTAAATTAAAAGAGTACTTTCTGTGAAGGTCTTTCTTTTTAAACTGCTGGTCAATTGTTGTATCCTTATGAATTAATGCCTCACAGATCACAGGTTCTTTGCCCACAATCTCTGCTGCATCGATCTCATAATTAGGATCTCTATAATATGTCTTGTACGATGCATTATTTCGATCTTGTTCCTCCTCTAGTAATGTTTCATACCTAGACACCTTATAGATTAGTTCTATCAAATCTCTGAATTCAGTTGAGTCAAACTTCTTTCAAAGCCTGAACTCTAAGCCATTTTGAGCCAATCTTACGAATTCTGGCTCTAGCAGGATGACTCTACATTTATTTCGAGCCCCTTTAAATCTAGCAATAAACTGAGTAGCCTTTTCTTCAGGCCTTTGACTCAATCTTGCTAAGTCTGCCATGGAAACCTCTGGTTCCCATTGGAAGAATTGGGCATGAAATGCCTCTTCCATTTGTTGCCAAGTTTGAATGGAGCCAGGTGTAAGGTTGATGTACCATACAAATGCTCCCCCAGTTAGAGAATTTGGGAAAAATCTTAGTTTCATATAGTCATGATTAGTAAATTCACCGCATTGAGCAGCAAACCTAGCAATATGCTCTACTGTTGATTGGTTTCCACTCCCATAGAACATGGTAAAATCTGGTATCCTGAACCCCCTTGGGTATTCATGTATCTTATCTACCCATTCTGGGTATGGTTTTTTGTATACAGGAGTCTGGACGCCCCGAGCCATCGGTCCACAAATCTCCCTAACAATATCAGCAATTTGGTCCCTAGGGACCATATTTTGTGCCTGCTGAACCACTACTAGAGGGACAAACACAGGATTTGGTGACAAACTTGTGCTTGTGGTCCTCTTGGTCCATAAGGTGGTACATTTGGGACTGGTTGTCCCTGTGGTGCAGGTTGCTGTTGGGGGTGTAGGTAACCCCTTTGAGCCTGTCCTGCGAAAGGTGCTGGACCATGTGTTGTGTCCCTTCCATTTGCAGGCCAACCTTCCAACCCCCGGGTATAAATTCGAATAAGGGATTAGTAAACCTCCTTGTACTAGGTATGGCTTCGAACATGAGATTTGTGACCATTCTTATGCCAGTTTCTTGTACTGGGCCAGATCCACCAATTTGTATGGTTTCATTATTGGGTACTGAGGCATTTTGACCTGCTATAGGCCTCGAAATGGGTTCATACCAAGACTGAGGTGATGGTCTTTCATAGTTCTGATTACTAGTTTGACCATTAGAATGTCCATTAACTTGCATAGGCTGTTTATCTCTAGCCAATCTTTGTTGAGGGACATTTAAAACTTCCTCGATGTGTCTTGTGTTTGTTGGCTGGTGGTTATTCATTCGATCCAAAAAGGATGTTGTCCACCTTTCCATTGTGTTCATTAATTGCTGTCCCATGGCATCTACTAGGCCATCCCATGTTGGATGAGTAGATGGAACAGTGGATGGTCCAATTCCTTGGTTTCGTCCAATACTATGAACATGTGGTTCTTGTCCTGAAGTACTGGTCTGTTCAACCATAGGTTCTGATAATATGGGAGTTTCCACAGGATGTGTTACCACATTATCCTCTGGATTAGGTATTTCTACCTCTCCTTCTACGCCTTCTTCCAAGCGTTCATTTTCTCCTTGTCTTCTTTGTCTAGCCATTTCAATTTGTCCCACTGGGCGTGCCAAAAATATATGTTGGCTTTTTGGCTTTCGAAGGGTATTTTTGTAAATGCGAGCGTGCCAGCAAGGATCAATCAGTCCTTACAGAAATGTTAATTGCCAACCAATTATCAGACAATTATGTTTTAGTTCTTTCAGCCTCAATGAAGAGGACTTTTACTGGTGGCTTGACTTAGGAGAAATTAAGCAAAATAACAGTTAAATGAAGAGCAATTGAAGTATTTCATTAGAATGAAAACTTACAATGATCCAAACTCAGCCTTGTAGAGGTTTACAGCAACAATCTACTTAAAACTACTCCTATGAATGAAGTGCAGTGCAGGAATTTGAAGTACAGGAATGTAAAGAGCAGGAATTTAAAGAACAGGAAATGTAAAACTGGAAAAGAAAATATGTAAAGTAAGACTGGTTTGTATGATCTGAGTTTGGGACTTTTTCTGGGTCCTTCCCCGCTATTTATACTTCTCAAGGATGACCATCGAACTGCACTTCAAACTGTCGAACTGCTCCTCCATGATTGCTGATCATGCTGCCTTATAAGTAGTTCCACTACACCATCACTTGCAGTTAGGCTTTCCTCCTATATTTGATTTTGAATCTGAGTAACCGTTGAAGCCACGTCACTTTGCACCTATTTATTGATCCAATGCTACTCAGATCACGTGAGAAACAATACTAACTGCCACGTGTACGACCAAGATCGAGGACCTGAATAGTCTTTCTATATTACCCTTATTTCGCCACGCGTCGAATTGTAATTGGCTTGTACAAAATATGCAGCCAACACCTATATGTATTTTTAAATTTTTATTCAAACTCTAATTTCTCAAAATAATATTTATAAAATTGGTGGTCTTTTTAAAAAATAAAACATCTTTTATACTTTGCTTCGTAATTTTCAAATGAATGATTGTATTTAATCTAATATAAGGTTTAATGGTCATCAATTTATTAGCCCCCTTTTTTTTAAGACAAGGTAATGTTTGGTTATTCTACTATTATATATATGATTGTCTTAACAATTTAGAATTTTTTAAAATATTGTATAGAATTTAATAATTTTGTTTAACATTATTAAAATGATGTATGGGTCTTTATTAATTTTTTGTAAAACATCAGGGAGGTGAGTGAAATTTACTATTTGAATATATAAGGGCAATCTTAAAATTGTTTACTCATAATATGTGACATCAGCATAACATCATCATATTCTGTTAAATAAATTAACAGAAGATTAACGGTGGGGAATCTTAATAATAGTTTCAAAAAGAAGAATGGTTTCTGTAATTATTGAATCTATATGAGAGGCCCTTGTAATTATTAGAAACCTCATGTGAGGTGAGTGTAATTTACCCAAAATAATTGAATGTAATCAAATAATAAGGAAAGAACTGATGAGACAATTAAAAGAAGAGTTCCAAGGGAAAAAGAAGGTCAACCTGGATAGTTTGTTATTTGATGCTGTTATCCCCAAATCAACAAGATTAAACTCTGGTTTGCATTCTCTGAAACCACATAATCAAGGATGAAACATAATTAAATTTTTTTTTAAAAAAAAAAAAACCAATTAAGAGGATTATGAAAGAAAATGAGTTGCAAGAAAAAAGGGTTAACATGTAACGTTCAGTCTCTGATGTTGCACAATTTATATGGACAAAATATTCGGATTCAGAGTCGGAACATTCAGAGTCGGAACAATAATAAACCCAATTTCTTCTGTACACTCGCTTGTTACAGATTGCATGGTCGGCCAAGTTTCAAATGGAATAGAATAGATGAGGGTGAGAGGGTGAGGGTGAGGGTTATTATTGAGTTTAATGGTGCTAGGCAATGAATCAGCACAATTCTGGTTGACCCAGAACCCACAGGTGGTACAAAGATAGGAGGTGCCTTCATGTTTTGTACCGCAAGCATCACAAAAGAACATGGCTGGCTTTTGAAGAGAGATCAACTGGTGTTGTGTATGACTTTTGTGCTCAATCCTCTGTTGAATACTATATGCCACCGAAGCACACTTTAAGTCAACATCGAAGTTGCATTTAACTAAGTCTTCAATTGTAACATGTCGGGAGTATGAAAGGAGAGTAATACTATAAATATATTTTTTGGGTTTTTCTTTTTAAAAAAAAAGTACATATATAAATTAAAACTATTTATTGTAGTGAAATTCTGCATGTCTCTTTCTATTTTTTGGTCCTCTTCTGATTGTTCCCTAATTTTCCTTGTTTAAACTTGGCCAAAAATATATTAAAGCTAGTTGCAAAAATAATAGTTGCAACCACATTTGATACAGGGGTTTCTGGGTGAGAAAAAAAAAGGGTTGGACTTTGACATAGTTTTACCTTGAGCCAAGAAATTTGGCTGACAACCAGTATTTAAAAGTGATGAATGTTAAATAACTGTTTAGTTAATTGAAAGAGGCTGGAAATTATGCATGTTTAGTATGAACACTGGTTGTATACAAAAACACTCTTTAACTATGTAGCTGATATTGTATAATTAATTGTATGGTGTAGGTATACGCTTTTCACTGGTTTCACTTTGACAACTGCAATTACTGAGTGGAGCGGCGTCTTGTATTCAGTAATTTATGCTTCATTTCCTACAATCTTTGTTGGAATCCTAGACAAGATCTAAGTAGAATGACTCTTCTAAGGTATCCCTAGCTTTTTGGGGCTGGACAGAGAGGGGAAAGCTATAATGCAAAACTATTTTGGATAACAATGGCGGACACTTTGTGGCAAACTGTAGCTGCCTTTTTTCTCCCCCTCTTTGTGTACTGGCACAGCACCATTTGATGGTTCGAGCTTAGGAGATCTTTGGACAATTGCAGTGGTAATTCTGGTTAATATACACCTGGCCATGGATGTGATTCGGTGGACTTGGATTACTCATGCAGCCGTTTGGGGATCTATAGTTGCAACCTTTATTTGTGTCCTTGTTATTGATGCTATACCTGGATTACCTGGTTACTGGTAAGATCTCTTTGCTAATTTTTTGTTTACATATTGAATATATCTATTTATATTTATGCACGTGTACTTGCCTTCCTTGCTTGTATGCTTCTGTTGCCCATGGAAAATGAATGCTATGTCATTGAATCTCATAGCATGATGGACTTTGCATTTGTGCTCACCCTTCTTGCTTGTGTGCCTTAGTTGCACACGACAATTGCATCATAGAGTAATTTTGTGTTAGTTTGCATTGCCAGCATTCTTAACATTTGTTATTGATACCTTTGAATGTTAGGTGCTGCATGCACTATGGCCTTTCTGTTAGGAAGCTCCTCAAACTAATTTTTTATTTCAGTTTGATAAAAGAAAAATGTAAGAAGCATGATATAAGCTGAAAAATAAAAAAGAAACCAAAAACTGAACACAAAAGACTTGCACTTCTGTGTAGGGTTGTGTCCCCAGTTGAGAAGCACTTGGAAAAACTCATAAAGCTTTTTCTGAAGAGAGTCAATTTAATATCCATGGATCTCACTTTCAGTTTGGCCTTATAAATAAACTCCAGATACATACAATCACCCACAAACCATATCAGTTAAGTTGAGTGTTATGCGCCCATGAGAGTCAAATATGAGACTTTTTACTTCCTATGTTCAAACCCTTAGCCACAGGGCCACCTGTATGGGTTGTTTGAAGCTTAGCTCAAAATAAATTTTTCTAGAAAGTAAATTGGTCAAAGTACCAAGATTTTTTTTTTAAAAGAGTTTATTATATACAAATTTTACAGCATCTACAAAACAAAGGTGGGGTTGTGATCCCTAACCAATACAAGCAGTGGTTTTTCTACCACTAAGGTCCAATAGCGGTTCCAGAAATTCTTTCTATTGACAGAGACACTCCAAAACATGGGTATTAAATGTAAGCAAAGAAATCTTTTCTGGGAACAAAAAACTAATTGCAATTTTACAAAAATTTTGTGATGCATAATAACGAGAAAAATTATCGGTGATCGAACAAACATCACACCTAATTAATATCTACACCATACATAGTTCTAGGGTACAATGTCTTGTTCAAAAATAAGATTAGAGAATCCACAGAAAACAAAAAAGAGGGAGAGAATATTACAGTGTAGAGTAAATATTGGGTATAAGGGATGACATATTCAATCATATTTTTATTGGTTAGAGACACCACCTAGGATTATGTCATTGTTAAAAGTCAATATTTATGAGTGTTACATGGTCTCCTATTTTTCACCACTTTTTTTGTTTTTGCTTTTGTTTTTGTTTTGTTTTGTTTTGTTTTTTTTTTTTTTTTTTTGCTTTTGTTTTTGTTTTGTTTTTTTTGTTTTTGCTTTTGTTTTTGTTTTGTTTTGTTTTTTTTTTTTTTGTTGTAAATTGTAAGGTAATTATAGAATGTGTTGGGATTCATGACTAATTTTCCACTCTTTACATATGTCATATACATAGGTAAGCCACAAAAAAAAAAAAATGAATATTATTCAATTGAATACCCTGATGAATGCATAGTGCCACCCTGCTAAGGGCAGAGGATGAACGTAGTTGTCTTAGTGTACCATTGGTGGCTTTGCGTGTTTAGTGACCATCTGTGACAGTTGAACTGCAAAGTTGCTACTTTCTTTAAAATTGCTTTGCACTTTATATAATGAATAAGCACAAGCATTTATTACCGAATCCATTTTCTTATAAATGGAAATGTTCTTCTGCTCTTGACTTTCATAATGTCAATTCTCATCATTGTTTGCTTAGCAGATCAAAGACTGAAGTACAACTCTTAAAATTAATTTTGCAGGGCCATCGTTCATCTTGCTCAAATAGGATTGTTTTGGTTGTGCTTGCTTGGCATCCCAATCGGAGCATTGATTCCTCGTTTTGTTGTAAAAATTTTTGTTCAATACTATGGAGTTGATGATATTCAGATTGCAAGAGAAGCTGAGAAGTTCGGGGGGTTTAGGGAGTTTGGAGGTGCAAAAATTGAAATGAACCCAATTTTCGATTCCCCCCAGGAGATGACTAGGTGATTTTGTTGTGTGCATCTAACCTTCTTCTTTTTTGTAAAAACTGTAGTTGTCATATTCTTTTAGGCTTTTTTTTTATAATTATTTTATTTTATCTTCTTTTTTTTTTTTCTCTGTCAAGTATATCATATTATTTAGGCTGCATCATAATATATCTCCCTTTCACTCTAGCCACATTTTGATTGTTTGCTATCCGAAGGATAGAAATTGTAAAACTTGAGTTTGTATCCTTCCTATTGTAATTTTTCACAGAATGATGCAATGTAAATTAGAGCGCTGTTTACGACACAAAATCATTACCATTGTTATACATTTATTTGTTACGATGAAAAGAGTTAATTTTCTCGGGCTTTTGAGTTGTGTATAGTATTCTTGGTTTTGGTGTTGTGGTTAATTTCAAATGTTAATTTGGGATAACAGTGTGATACAAGGAACTGCGGTTAGTTTTAGATTTTATTATCAGAAAACATTTTGGGAACATGGTTTTGGTGTTGTGGTTATCACATCCCAACTGTTGTTGTGAAGATGAGTGTCTTCCTTTTCCATGAGCTTGCTGCTGCTGCTATCAAAATGAATTGGTGACAGTTGTGTTTGACTCTTCCCAACTGATCTATGCTTTTTATTTTTTATTTTTTTTTATTTATAAATATGTTTGTGATTCTAATAATTGTATTGTGTTGGCAGTCAGTTGATTGTTCTTTACCAAATAAACAATATTATGGAGGAATTTACATCTCGAGGCACTTTCTTGTTTTTTTTTGTTTTTTTTATGTGTGTGCGCGTGCATTTGAAAATTCTGGAAATCAATAAAAGCTTTGTGGATATCATAGAATTCTTGCTGTGCTGCCGGAAAATATTGGGATATCATAGAATTTTTGTTTTGACCTGGCCCTAGCCGGCTGGGCCTGCCCTCCTACCTCAGATCATTTCTTCCATTCTGGATGCAAGCCGCTCGTGGGCATAAACGAATAAAGTCGCCGATTAGGATTTAGGGTTTTTTTATACTAAATTTGAAAGAAAAATCTGCAATGTTCAGAAAAATAAATAAATACACTAACCATCCATATAAGGTTCAGGCAAAAATTACAATATGCCTATAAATTTGGTATAATTACATTGATCACTTTTTTCGTAATGTTAAAGCAATAGGAATTAATGCAAAAAAGTGTGTAGACATAAGCATAAACAAGAAATAATATATATTTTAGTGTAAATATGATGTCAATATCATTTTTTTTTTTCATATATAGGACTAACGAATTCTTGATGAAAAAATGGCACAGTTTTAAAACCTTAAGGCAATCCAATATAATTATGCTAAATTAGTTTGATTATACAAGCTTAATTAGTAATTTAAAAAATAATGTTTAAGTGATAATTTACTGTAATCAGTTCAATTTTCTTTTTTCTATAAACTAAATTTTGCAAAACTATAAGGTAACAAGATCATATATTATCTTTTTGAATTCTTATAATGATTTTTTTTTTTTAATATCTTAATTTATGTAAGTGATAGAGACCCTGCAAAGTTGTTGAAGAGCCTCGAGAGCCTCTCTTTGAAGCGATTTCTAGCATCTTTTTGGCAAGCTCCAAAAATATTTTCATAGTGTAGATTTGGATTTTTTTTATATCTAAAAAGAAAGGTTTGAGAGCTTAGAATATCTAAAATTCTGTTTGTTTAGACGGAAAATATTTTTTGTATTTTCTAGTGATTGGTATAATGAAAAACAAAAGTCAACAGAAAATATTTTTTATAGTCAACAGAAAATAAGCCTATTTGAACATAAAATATTTTTCATTTTTAAGAGGTGAAAAACGTTTTTTGAACTAAAATTTTACTATTTTCACCTCCACCAACACACACCTCTCACTTTCACTACTACATCACCATCACCATGGCCACCGCCACCATCATCGTCATCACCGCTGCTGTCGTCCCACCACCACAAAACATAGAAAAATATTTTATCCAAAAAATATTTTCAAAAAATATTTTTCTTTCAAACAAACGAGCATAAGGTACGACACTCTCTCTCATATCTTCCCTACTCATTAACCAATCATATCAGTTACATATCAGTGATATTGTAAATCATTTTTCAATTTAAAAAGTATTTAGAATGATCTAAATAAATATGTTTTTTATTTTTTTATAAAAAAAAAAACATATACAAAAAAAAAAAAAGACAAATAATATAATTTAAAAAAAAAAAATACACGTCGGTAGTGCACCCCAAACCTCAAAATCTAAAATCGGAGTGTAACAGGGCGTGAAGCGTGGTGTTACCGAAAATCGGCGCGTTCATGGGTCGATGAGCAATGGGGATCGCGGGTTTCAGATCAAAATTCCCGGTCGATCGAGTGTTACGGTGATTCTTGGGAGGAAAAAAAATCTTATCGTAAACCTAACCCTAACCCTAACCCTAACCCTAACCCTAACCCTAATTTTGTGTCTACTAGGGTTGTGAGAGATGGGTATTGAGAGAGGTTAGGGTTGGGGAAGAGAGGCGGTGGTAGTAGTGGGGATGAAGAGAGAGGGGGACCCGGTGGCGGAGGTGGTGGTGACGATTAAGGGATTGGGAGATGGGTTTATGAGGTTGGAGAGGATGAAGATGGACATGGCGAGGGAAGTCGAGGCAATGCAAAGGGACATGCAGATAAAGCGGACCGAGATGCTTCTCGAATCACATGAGCGGATTGTGGAGTTCTTTGGGAAGGCTTTATCGGAGAAGAGAAACAAGAAGGCTAAGAGAATGCCAATGCCAAAAGCTTAGATTTTGGGCTGCCATGGGAATTGCAGAGTTCATAGTTGGGAGATTTTATTTTATTTTTTTGATAAGTAGTTCATAGTTGGGAGATTCAGAGAAAAATGCTTTTTCAGGTGTTGTGGAGCTCTCTGAAGCTGCTAAACTTGGGTTCGCATAGCTCTTATATGTAAGTTGTCTTTTTTGTAACTTTGTCTCAATTGATTTTTAGAGTAATTGAACAATTGGAACTGAATAGTTGTAGCTTGTTTTAGATGAATGTAGGTTCATTTCAAACTTGACAATCAAAGTGTTCTTTTATTGTTTTTGATTCTTTGTATGAGAGTTATGCTTTTTATCCAATTGCATTAGTTTACGATGGCTACTTGATTGGAAAACAGAAGACTTGCAATTTGGTTTTGATGGCTGGAAATTGATTTGATGTCTATTGTTTTGGTACTTAGTTTGCTAGTATAATTGGAGTTGGGAGATAGAGATTGGGATACAGTATAGGAATTGAAATTGAATATGTGATACTAAACATTAGTTGTGTGGTAGAGGAATGCTTACTAAGAAAGATGTTTCAATGGTTGTTGGCCATTTCAAAAGCATTTGAAGTCGATTATTATATCTAAATGCAACAAAATGCTGGGTGCTTGTTTTTTAAATTCTAGAAAAATATTTCATGCTGTAAATAAATTACATTTTCTTTTAAAAGAATTTCAAGAGGTTTTGCCCAAGTATTTTCTTGGGTTGCCAAAATGTTTTCCCCAAATATTTAGCCAATGTTTGGATCATGGGTTTTGATGGGGATTTGAAAAGGAAAAGGTAAAAAGTGAGGACAATGTGAGTAAAATATAATCAGATGGAGTCAGGCCACTATGTCAAAAAGCCATCATATTTCCTTGATAGATAATAGAGATGAGCTGCCGTCAACTTACGATTGAGATGATACTTTAGTAAATAGAATATTACCTATAACAATTTTCCTAGTACTTACGTAATATTATATATATATCATTGCCTGGTGGTGGTAATTATAATTTATAATCATTACTTTGTATTTTATAGATTGTATTCCAAATTCTAATTAAACTTAGATTATGTAAGTTTTGTTGATTGCTCTAACCTTTGAGATTTTTGTTTTTGCTTAGTTTGTATTATTGGGTGAAATTCTAGAAGAGGGTTGAAAAGGTTTTATTTTGGGTCTCTAGGGTTTGTTGTGCATGGCAGAAGGGCAAGTATGTGAATATTTCATTTGATGCCGTAATTTAGCAGAGTTGCAGTAGATAATTTCCTCATCTTTGTCAATCATATCCTTTCATTAATGATATTTAGGAGATATGCTTCATTTAAATTGTGAAAAAAAAGGTTGTCCATTCTTATTGAATACTTCAGTTCATCTGAGAGTGAAGCTTTAGTTGTAGAAGTTTGTTTTGCAACTTGCTTTATCTTTTATGGTTATGATCTCAAGACTGAGATGTCAATCCATTTTTGTTTGTCAAGTTGGCTTGTTGAATTTCCATGTTTAGTTTAGTCCATTTGTGTTAGCATAGAACAAGTCAAAGTTTGGAATTGGTTGTGCAAGTGAAAGGTTGTGAATTTCTTTAGGAATTGCATACATAGGGACACTTTAGTGTTTCCTAGTATAATCTTATTCAGGCACAAGAGTGATGTGATTTTTATGTAATCTACTGGTGTATCACTTTTGTTTTTCATTTGTCTTCAATAATTACTTCAAAGGAAATGTGAGATTGTAGCACACCCCAAATCCAGATATGACCGGCCGTGGCCCACAGAGACTTAACCCAAGGCACATGTAAGCCTAAACATGAACTCAAAATCACAAAGAATAAATGTGACAATAGCCCAAAAATAAATAAATCAAAACCTAATCCAGTGACATGTCACAAGTATAAATGGTAAAACCAACCATAACCAACTTCCAAAAATATATATTAAATGGAACACAAATCACCCACAAAATAAAATAATTCTAAATAAAATCCAACCACAATATATGCACAAAATCGACATAACAAGTTAAAACAAAATAATGAATGTCCTAGAAATCCATGCAATTGAATCCCTGCTACGCTATGAGTCCACTCTAAGTCCTTGTAACACTTCGAAATGATAAACAACTATTTATAATTCTCTAGCAAGTATGTTGCAAGTTCAAGCCCAGCTTGATTCCCAAAAAACCCAACTAAATTTATGTCTCAAGGCATTGATAATGCAAACCGTGGTGGTGTTTTGATTCCAGAGGGAAGTTGGGGTCAATTGTGGAGTTTAAATCCTGTTGTAGAATAGAGGCAAATGGTTCATATCTGTAATATATGGGTTTCTTTGTGAAACTCTTTTATACATTTCATTTTCAACAATGCTCATTACATAGCTGACTATCTGCCAACAATTATCAATCAAGCTAATTAACAACAATAAATTGAAAAAAAGATAAAATTAACCTAAATAATTAACTAAGGCATTATGCTAAGAGCTTGGACACAACGATATGAAAATTTTATATTGTTTCTCTTTTATCATTGATTTCAAATTACTTTTTCAAATTTGTAATGCGTGTGTTTCCAAAGTGTCTTTAAAGCATATCTAATGTGTAGAAATTTTTTAAAAACACTACAACAAAACTGAGTTTTTACCACATCAACAACATATAATAAATGCAAGTTGTAATTTTTCAATTTTACGACTTCCTTTTTTTGCATGTCGTAAATAATCTACAATAAATGCAAGTCGTAATAAAATTTTTGATGATATGAATAGAGCATGCTGTTAATACATCAAATATACACGGCACACAACTACTAACCGTTGAAAATATTTCACTTTATACGACACACAATTGCTGTCGTGAAAGGTATGACTTAAAAAAAAGTAGGCGGGAAAATAAAAACTCTAGTGCCAAACACTAGCAAAAATATTAAGTTAAAAACAATCAAATATATCAAAAGAACCCTAACTCCTTGTCTCCACACTCTACGTTTCTGATAACTAAATCACCCCTCTTCTGTTCTCTTCTCTTCTCTTCTCTTCTCTTGGGGTTTGGATCCTATGACCTTTATCTTCACTGAAGGGAGCATTTTTGTTGATCGACGATCTCAAGTTTCGTCTTTGAACAACACTTCCTTCTATCGTTGGTGTCATTTGTAACAAACAAAATACCTGGTATGTTCTTCTTCTTTGTCTAATCCTTTCTTCAATGCTGTATTTTATTTGGTTTTCTGCCATAGATTCATGCTCTTGTTTTATTCATGGTGTGTTCCTTCAAAATCTGCCTACTATGTGTCTGACAATATGTCTACACAAGATATTCACATGTCTCTGCCTCCATAAATTGTCCACCAAGTGCTTGTGAATTTGTCTAAACCAAAAATTCAATTGTGTTACCATATCTCTTCTCTCAGCATAGATACAAATACAAAACCATAAAAAATAAATAAATAAATAAATTCAGTCCTTGGCTATTTTATAGTAGGTAAAACCATAGTGTCATGCTAAAAAAAAAAAAATGCTTTTGTTATGATGTTCATACACTTGCAAGATGTTCAAGTATCTTCAGAACAACAAAAAAAACACAAAAATAAAGGCTCCAATATATTTTATTCAATGTTTAAGTAGAAAGTTACTATTGTGATTGGGCCTTCAAATCCACCGGGAATTCGAAACAGATTCTTAGACATTCAAAAGCTTCCATTAATATTATTGACTTATGATCCACTTGACAGGAAATAAACCAAACAAAGAAACAAGATCCAAAATATGATGAATTTTCTAACACTTTTGAACCAGAATTTCAATTGTTTGGCCATGTCTCATTCCATAAGTGTAGATACAAATACAAAAAGATTAAGAAAACATAATAAATCAGTGACCATTGTTTGGCTGGCCATGTCTCATTCCATGAGCATAGATACAAATACAAAAAGATTAAAAAAACATAATAAATCAGTGGCCATTGTTTGGCCATATGTTTGGTTCCACTTTTTTGAGTTAATTTCAGAATTTGTTTTTGACAAGTGTTTTTGGACAAGTGACCATTGTTTGATTGTTGGAGTTAAATTCAAGTGCCGATTCAAATGTTAATTAAGAAGGTTATTTTTTTTTTCTCTTGTTAAGAAAATAAAATAAGTTAGAATTCAAGTTGATAAAAATTGTGGGTTTTATTATTTAAAATGAATGTGTGGTTGTTTAGCTTGAAACAATAGTGTGGGAGTTTTCATTGTTTTTTACATTTAGGAATGTACATAGCAATGAGTGGATAGATTGCAATAGAATGAATTGACAATAGCCATTTTTCTCCACCTTCTTAAAGGCAAAAAGCAATTCCTTGAGTAGCATTCAATCATTATCATGTAGTCTTTTTGATTTATCCATTTGAATGGGATCTCAGTCATTTCCAAAATTGAGATTATATAGCCAATGTATCAATCATTCATAGTTTAGTCTTGATTTTCATAGCTTTTGAGTTGTCTTCCAGAGGAATAGCCATGTAGTTGCAATTTTCATGCCGCAATTCATTATTTACAAAATTTTGGGACCTTTTGGGATGCTACCTTCCAGCTTGATGAAGGGATTTTGAATTGTATCTTCGCTAGTAGTGATTGAAGATGCAAAGCTATGAAGAGAGGCTACCTATGGATAAAGTGGAGTAAGTCTGGCAATATGAACCATTTATTTCCTTTTGCTCATTGAGATGCGAAGTAATTCAATTTAGAAAAATTGACTAGAGTAGGTTTGCAGCATCATTGGTGGTGTAGAATCACTCTTGAACCCACTCTTAAAGTAAGTCATGTTGGACCTCTCACCATGTATATTTGTTAATTCTGTAACTTTTAGTAATTCTTCTAGTTGAATCCTTAGATTTTATCTCGTCTGACTATGGAAAATTGACTGTGTTATTGGCAATATTTTAGGATGCTACTCACTAGATACCGGTAGCATCAAATTTTTTATTTTATTTTATTATTTATGAATTGGATATAAGATATATAGCGGTCCCGGGTTTACCCCTTGTTGTACAGTGATCCGGACGTGTGTCCGTGGATGTTGGTAGTTGAGTATTGTCTTGTTTACATCCTTTCTTGCTTTGTATTTGAGTTATAGGATGTGTTGGGCAGGTTTGTTACAGGTTGGTTGAGTTTGGGAGCCAAGTGTTGCTGCCCAGAATTTTGGCTGGTCGCTCGAGCGAGGGTTTGGTCGCTCGAGCGAGGGTCGTTTTTGTGTCTTGTCGCTCGAGCCAGGATGGCTTCGCTCGAGCGCAGGCTGCGTCTGGCCCAGACCTGAAGGTTGTGATTCTTCGCTCGAGCGAGCCTTTTTCTTCGCTCGAGCGAGCGTCGTATTGCAAATCGGAAAATTTGCACTGTTGGCTCGAACGAGCATGTTTGGTCGCTCGAGCGAGGCCAGTTTTTGTGTCTGGTCGCTCGAGCGACGGGGTCTTCGCTCGAGCGAGCCTGTTTATATCAGCAAGACAGCAGCGAACTAAACATCACTTTTTACAAACTCTATCTTCTTCAAACCCAATTTTTGAGAGCCTCTCACTCTAAAATTATATTCTCTCTAAGATTTGATCTACCTAGGGTGATTTCCTAGCCAAGGGCCTTTGTTAAAAAGATAGATATTGTCGAGGGCTTCGTTTTAATCGGAAAATCTTTGATTTTGGAGCAAGTTGGGTGTTGGGCATCATCTCCTTTTGAGCTAAATCTTTGAGGTAGGGATATCCTACTCCTCTTTATGAGTTTTGTCTTTGAATTTTAGCATTTTGATATGTTGGAAGTTGTTGTGTAATTTTGGAAAACTTTGGGCCATTGTGTAATTTTATAAAAGTTTGGGGTTTTGTCTATAATAAACCTAGAAGCATGTTTAGTATAAAAACATGGAATTAATGTTGAAACATTAATGAAATTGGAACCTAAGGGTTGTGATGTTAATTATGGAGAATGTCCTAATTACATTGATTAATTAATTTGGTTAATTAATTGTGTTGATTTGTGATGTATATAATTGTTGTTTATATGCATTGTGTTGTGTTGGAGAAGATAGGGGATGTACTCCACGGTTTAGGGGAAGATAGGGGATGGACCTCTAAGCCGGATGTTGTCGGGAGGAGATAGGGGATGAACTCCGTAGATAGTGCGTGTATGCTTATCTAGAATTGTGTTGACAGAGCGTATATGCTTGTCTTTGGAAGTGTTGATATAACTGTTATGTTTATCGTTGTTGAAATGGAAGTGTTGGCATGAATGTTTGTTTCATGTGAGATGTTTGGCCAGGTTCTGAGCCAAGGTTATGAAATGGCAAGTAAAAGGAATGGAAATGGAAACATAGACTTAAGTGTCTTGGAATTGTATTATGTTATGAAAGAATGTAAAAGAGTTGACCATCTATCAACTGTTAATCTTTTAGTCATTATTCATAACTGGTTTAGTATATTTCTACTAGGCTGTGGCTCACCCTATATGGGAACATCATTTTCAGGTACTGGCAGCATGCCACCTCCAAGGACTTAGCTTGGGAGGCTAGTGGCGGACAGACGTTTTTGGTTGTCTTTCCTTTATTTGTATTACATGTAAACTCAAGCCAAGGGCTTAATGTGTAATAGAGTTAGCACTCTACTTTTGTGTAACCAAGTGTTAACTTGGAAAGCTGTAAGCCCTTAGGGCATTTGCTTTTGTTGATTAACATGTAATATCTTTTTTAATAGAACTCTGATGAATGGAAGGATGTGGATCTTTATATATTATAACATATCAATATTGTTGGATTTAATGTCGTTATTTTTTAGGGCGTTACAACTTGGTATCAGAGCGTACCAGGTTCGAATACTTTGGGTACGTGGGAAGTGATTAGGATCACAATGGGTTTGTCTCGCTTGATAGAGACTTAGGTGTACTGTTATATGTTTGTATGATAACATGTTTATGTGATTATTTGGGTATGGGATTTGGTTTCTAGGATGTTGATTGGATCTTTGGATTTCTGGGAGTCTTGTTGGAAAGGCACTTGATCAATGCTGTTTCTAACCGGTACTCTAGTAACGCCTTGGGACTATCATTATCCGGAAATGAAATTCGTAAGTGCTTATGTGTTTATGTGCTTACGTGGAATGAATTACAGTTGTCCAATGCATTAGGACGCGAGTGTTTAGCTTCGGCACATTTATTAATGTGCTAACATCTTTGTTTTCCTTTATTAGGATGTCAGGCCGAGGGCGAGGACGCGGTAGGCGTGGTAGGTCGGGTAGGCAGGAGGTGCCTGTGCCAGAGGAGGTTCCGGCAGTGCAGGAAGGGGTTGGTCAGGCCAATGTGGCCGAACCAGTAGGCCAGCAGGCTATGGGCGCTCTAGCCCGAGAGATAGCAGGAGCACTGGGTATACTTAGGGCAGGGAATCAGGCAGCTGAGGCAGGGCCTTCCTTCTTGAGGAGGGAGTTCTTCCGGTCTAACCCGGAGGAGTTTGTTGGGGATCCGAAGGAGCCACTGAAGGCAGACGAGTGGCTAGAACAGATGAGTAAAACGTTCGAAATGCTAGGCATTGAGGACGGAGCATTGAAAGTGACCTTGGCATCCTTCCAGCTGAAGGGAGATGCAGGTCAGTGGTGGAAGTATGAGAAAGCTCGTGTGGGTGGTACTTGGGAGGCGTTTGTGAATGCTTTCCAGGAGAGGTTTTTATCTGCAGTGGCTAGAGAGAGACTGAGGGATCAGTTTAGCAAGCTTAAGCAGGAGGGTTTATCTGTGGCCGAGTTTGAGGCTACATTTACTAGCTTGTCCAGGTTTGCACCTGAACTTGTGGCAACAGAGGAGCGTCGTTGCTACGAGTTTGAGCGGAAGTTGAGGTGGGACCTCAAGTTGAAAGTTGGTGGACCTTACATCCGAGATTACAGGCATTTAGTGGATGCTGCAGCTCATATGGAGCTGATGATGCAGGAGGGAGAGGAGGAGAAACAAGGGGGCTCCAAGAGGGGCCAAGAGGGACAGGGTGATGGTAGGAGGCAGAGGGGTTATAACCCTCAGCCGTCCCAGGGTGGTGTGGCCAGGTCGACTTTCCCAGTACCGAGTGCAGGCTCCGGGAGGGGCAGTCAGGGAGAGTTCACCTGTTACAAGTGTGGCCAGCCGGGTCACAAGGCTTCAGTTTGCCCGCAGAAGGGCGGGGGTCAGAGAGCTGCTTCTTCGTCAGCTAGACCGCAGAGTCAGAGTTCGGGCAGGGGGCAGCCCTTGACTTGTTATCAGTGTGGACAGCCTGGGCACATGAAGAGGTTTTGCCCACGGTTGAGTGCCACTTCAGGAGCGTCTGGTTCTAGACAGACGCAGAGTTTCCAGCCAGCTCAGTCTGCGCAGGCCTCGAGGGCCAATCCGGGGGCTTCGTCGTCCCAGTCAGTGCAGCAGTCCTATGCTCCGAGAGGCGAGCAGGTGGATCAGGGGCCTACAGGGCGCGTGTATGCTGTTACCGCGCAGGACCTAGTACCGGCTCCATCAGTAGTGAGAGGTACCTTTCTGTTTTGCAATTCGGTTGCTAGTGTGTTGATTGATACGGGTGCGTCTCATTCGTTTGTATCTGCTGCATTTGCATCTGTGTTAGAATTGGAGTTAGCAGTATTGGCATCTCCTATTTGTGTAGTGTCGCCTATTGGGGGTGAGATGGTTTTGAAACACGGATGTAGAGGTTGTGATATAGAGGTTGATGATCATAGGCTTCCGTTTCCTTTTGTAGTTATGCCCATGAAGGGCTTTGATGTTATTTTGGGTATGGACTGGTTATCGTCATACCGAGCTGTTATTGATTGCTACCGCCAGAGGGTTACTTGTTGTACCGTGAGCGGGGAGTTTTTCCATTTCTTGGGAGACCGGGTTGGTAGTATTGTGCCACCGGGGTATGGTTCGCGGGGGCGGAATGAGCTTAGTGGTCTACTTGCTAGCTTTGAGAGTGGTGAGTGTGATGAGACCCAGATTGTACTGCCGAGGGTAGTTTGTGAGTACCCGGATGTTTTTCCCGAGGACCTTGTTGATTTGCCACCTCACCGAGAGATTGAGTTCTCTATTGATCTAGTGCCTGGCACGGCGTCGATTTCTATGGCACCTTACCGTTTTGCTCCAGCAGAGTTGGTTGAGTTGAAAGTTCAACTCCAGGAATTGCTAGATAAGGGCTTTGTTCGCCCTAGTGTTTCACCGTGGGGAGCGCCGGCACTCTTTGCTAAGAAGAAAGATGGTGCCTTGAGATTGTGTATTGACTACCGGAAGTTGAATCGGGCTACAGTTAAGAATAAGTACCCTATGCCCCGTATAGATGATTTGTTTGACCAGTTGAAGGGTTCCCGTTGTTTCTCTAAGATAGATTTGAGATCGGGTTACCATCAGTTGAGGGTCAGGGAGGAGGATATTCCGAAGACGGCATTCCGTACGCGGTATGGCCATTATGAGTTTCTGGTAATGCCATTTGGGCTTACCAATGCACCGGCAGTCTTTATGGACTTGATGAACCGGATCTTCCGGGAATTCTTGGATCGTTTTGTAGTCGTTTTCGTAGACGACATTCTTATCTATTCACCTTCAGAGGAGGAGCACGAGGAACACTTGAGAGTGGTGCTTGAGTTGCTTAGAGCCCATAGGCTGTATGCCAAGTTTGGGAAGTGTGAGTTTTGGCTAGGAGAAGTTAAGTTTTTAGGCCATTTGGTTTCTGGGGAAGGGGTGTCTGTTGATACATCCAAGACTGAGGCAGTGCAGGATTGGGCACAGCCTAAGAATGTGTTTGAGATCCGCAATTTTCTGGGATTAGCTGGGTATTACCGTCGGTTTGTGAAGGATTTCTCCAGGTTAGCTTCACCGTTGACCAGATTGACTCGGAGGGGAGTCAGCTTTGTATGGAGTGAGACTTGTGAAAAGTCGTTTCAGGAGTTGAAAGTTAGACTGACCACCGCTCCGGTCTTGATTATTCCGGAGAGAGGGTTGGGTTATGCAGTCTATTGTGATGCCTCACGAGAGGGTTTGGGTTGTGTGTTGATGCAAGAGGGGAAAGTAGTGGCTTATGGCTCACGTCAGTTGAAAATTCACGAGAAGAATTATCCTACACATGACCTAGAGTTAGCAGCTGTGATCTTTGCCTTGAAAATCTGGAGGCACTACCTTTATGGTGAGAGATTCGAGGTGTTCTCGGATCATAAGAGTCTGAGATATCTGTTTTCACAGAAAGACTTGAATTTGAGGCAGAGGAGGTGGATGGAGTTTATTGAGGATTACGACTTCGAGTTGCATTATCACCCGGGGAAGGCCAATGTTGTGGCCGATGCCCTTAGCAGGAAATCCGTTAGTGATGTAGCTTGTATAGCCATCCGGGAGTGGGAGATGTTGGGGGCCATTGGAGAGTTTGATTTGCTTTTGGGCGAATCCGTTGAGACTGCGGCCTTGTTTTCTGTTGTTGCGCAGCCTACAGTTGTGACTAGAGTGTTAGAGGCACAGAGAGGTGACCTTGAGGTAGAATCCCTCCGAGAGAAGATCTCCAGTGGGAAGGTTGAGAAGGGTTTAACAGTGTATCCCGACCTGAGCGTGAGATACCGAGACCGTTTGCTTGTAGCGGAGCCTTGCTGAGAGGAAGTACTCCGAGAGTTTCACCATTCGCGCCTTGCGGTGCATCCGGGAGGTACTAAGATGTATCGGGATTTGGGTCGCCAGTTTTGGTGGCGGGGTATGAAGAGAGATGTGGCAGTTTTCGTGTCTAAGTGCCTTACTTGTCAGCAAGTGAAGGCCGAGCATCAGAGGCCAGCGGGTTTGTTACAACCCTTGTTTATTGCCGAGTGGAAGTGGGAGCATGTCACTATGGACTTCGTTGTAGGTCTTCCGAGGACTCAGCGGGGTAGTGATGCTATTTGGGTGGTTGTAGACCGGTTGACTAAGTCGGCGCATTTCATTCCTATGCGCGTGCGAGATTCAGTAGATCATCTTGCCGACTTGTATGTTCGGGACATAGTGAGGTTGCACGGGGTCCCAGTGACGATTGTCTCAGATAGAGATCCTCGTTTTACTGCTAGGTTGTGGCAGAGTTTGCAGAGTGCCTTGGGCACTAAGTTGACCTTTAGTACAGCTTATCATCCTCAGACTGACGGGCAGTCCGAGCGTACTATTCAGATCCTCGAGGATATGCTTCGGGGTTGTGTCCTTGATTTCAGTGGGACGTGGGAGAGGCATTTACCATTGGTAGAGTTTGCCTACAACAACAGTTTTCAGTCTAGTATTGGTATGGCACCATTTGAGGCCTTGTATGGCACCATTTGAGGCCTTGTATGGCCGACCTTGTAGGTCTCCAGTTTGTTGGGCCGAGGTGGGTGATACACCTTTGTTGGGTCCGGAGTTGGTTAAGGAGACGACGGAGAAAGTTGAGCTTATCCGTAGGAGGCTTGTTACAGCCCAGAGTCGGCAGAAATCTTATGCTGACCGTAGGAGGAGACCGTTGGAGTTTGAGGTGGGTGATCATGTATTTCTGAAGATATCACCTAGACGGGGTTTGTTGAGATTTGGGAAGAGTGGGAAGTTATCCCCTCGGTTTATTGGGCCTTTTGAGATCCTTGAGAGGGTTGGCGAGGTTGCTTATCGTTTAGCTTTGCCGCCACAGTTGACCGGAGTTCATGACGTGTTTCATGTGAGTATGCTTCGGAAGTATGAGCCGGATCCATCACATGTGTTGGATTGGACCGACTTAGAGGTAGATAAGGATGCCTCGTATGAGGAGAGACCGGTTCGGGTCTTGGATAGGCGGGATCAAGTCCTGCGTGGCAAGACCATCCCGTTGGTTAAGGTTTTGTGGAAACATCACGGAGTGGAGGAGGCCACTTGGGAACGTGAGTTGGGAGTCCGCGAGAAATATCCGGACTTGTTTGTTGATGTGTAATCAAGTATTGCAATTGTGTAATTGTAATGAACTTTAAGAATATTCAAATTGTCTTAAGTTGTAAAACATGGTGCATGTTTTGGTTAATGTAAATGTTGTAGAACTTGCCTTGTTATGGGAGTTGATTATAATATTGCATACGTTGGCTATATTATAGAAATGAAATTGTATCATGATTATTGCTTATGATATGAACTGTGAACCATATATGTTGGAGATGGTTGAGATGGAAAGAAAATGCATGTTGAAATGTATATGTTGTAGAATGTCTCTTGATAAGAGATGGAATGACCGGTAATGGGTCGAATTGTGGAATGTTGTAGTATGACATTGTTTAAAAGAAGGGAAAACTTGCTTTTCAAAACTTGTTTTTAATTTCGGGGACGAAATTCTTTAAGGGGGGGAGGTTATAGCGGTCCCGGGTTTACCCCTTGTTGTACAGTGATCCGGACGTGTGTCCGTGGATGTTGGTAGTTGAGTATTGTCTTGTTTACATCCTTTCTTGCTTTGTATTTGAGTTATAGGATGTGTTTGGCAGGTTTGTTATAGGTTGGTTGAGTTTGGGAGCCAAGTGTTGCTGCCCAGAATTTTGGCTGGTCGCTCGAGCGAGGGTTTGGTCGCTCGAGCGAGGGTCGTTTTTGTGTCTTGTCGCTCGAGCCAGGATGGCTTCGCTCGAGCGCAGGCTGCGTCTGGCCCAGACCTGAAGGTTGTGATTCTTCGCTCGAGCGAGCCTTTTTCTTCGCTCGAGCGAGCGTCGTATTGCAAATCGGAAAATTTGCACTGTTGGCTCGAGCGAGCATGTTTGGTCGCTCGAGCGAGGCCAGTTTTTGTGTCTGGTCGCTCGAGCGACGGGGTCTTCGCTCGAGCGAGCCTGTTTATATCAGCAAGACAGCAGCGAACTAAACATCACTTTTTACAAACTCTATCTTCTTCAAACCCAATTTTTGAGAGCCTCTCACTCTAAAATTATATTCTCTCTAAGATTTGATCTACCTAGGGTGATTTCCTAGCCAAGGGCCTTTGTTAAAAAGATAGATATTGTCGAGGGCTTCGTTTTAATCGGAAAATCTTTGATTTTGGAGCAAGTTGGGTGTTGGGCATCATCTCCTTTTGAGCTAAATCTTTGAGGTAGGGATATCCTACTCCTCTTTATGAGTTTTGTCTTTGAATTTTAGCATTTTGATATGTTGGAAGTTGTTGTGTAATTTTGGAAAACTTTGGGCCATTGTGTAATTTTATAAAAGTTTGGGGTTTTGTCTATAATAAACCTAGAAGCATGTTTAGTATAAAAACATGGAATTAATGTTGAAACATTAATGAAATTGGAACCTAAGGGTTGTGATGTTAATTATGGAGAATGTCCTAATTACATTGATTAATTAATTTGGTTAATTAATTGTGTTGATTTGTGATGTATATAATTGTTGTTTATATGCATTGTGTTGTGTTGGAGAAGATAGGGGATGTACTCCACGGTTTAGGGGAAGATAGGGGATGGACCTCTAAGCCGGATGTTGTCGGGAGGAGATA
This sequence comes from Camellia granthamiana, assembly GCA_036172215.1. Lineage (NCBI taxonomy): Eukaryota > Viridiplantae > Streptophyta > Magnoliopsida > Ericales > Theaceae > Camellia > Camellia granthamiana. The sequence goes on from JAXFYN010000128.1 coordinate 392,468, forward strand.
GGGGATGAACTCCGTAGATAGTGCGTGTATGCTTATCTAGAATTGTGTTGACAGAGCGTATATGCTTGTCTTTGGAAGTGTTGATATAACTGTTATGTTTATCGTTGTTGAAATGGAAGTGTTGGCATGAATGTTTGTTTCATGTGAGATGTTTGGCCAGGTTCTGAGCCAAGGTTATGAAATGGCAAGTAAAAGGAATGGAAATGGAAACATAGACTTAAGTGTCTTGGAATTGTATTATGTTATGAAAGAATGTAAAAGAGTTGACCATCTATCAACTGTTAATCTTTTAGTCATTATTCATAACTGGTTTAGTATATTTCTACTGGGCTGTGGCTCACCTTATATGGGAACATCATTTTCAGGTACTGGCAGCATGCCACCTCCAAGGACTTAGCTTGGGAGGCTAGTGGCGGACAGACGTTTTTGGTTGTCTTTCCTTTATTTGTATTACATGTAAACTCAAGCCAAGGGCTTAATGTGTAATAGAGTTAGCACTCTACTTTTGTGTAACCAAGTGTTAACTTGGAAAGCTGTAAGCCCTTAGGGCATTTGCTTTTGTTGATTAATATGTAATATCTTTTGTAATAGAACTCTGATGAATGGAAGGATGTGGATCTTTATATATTATAGCATATCAATATTGTTGGATTTAATGTCGTTATTTTTGAGGGCGTTACAAGATATTTAGTAGCTCAAGGCACCTTAATTATATTGTAAGCATCTTATTCTTAGCTAACAATAGCGTGACCCCCACGCGCATGGCGTGTCTGGTTCTAACTAGTATATATATATCAACATCGCCAAGATTATCATACTCTATTAGTGATTTAGTATTTAATCATTGTATAGCCTCTTAACTTTTAGAAAGCACTAATCACTCTGTTTGTTTTCATTTTTTAGAATTCACTTTTCAGAAAATTCTACTTATTTCCCGTATTTTTTTGTTTTTACAAAATTTTTTTAATATTTTAAGCAATTTTTAAAAAAAATTTAGACACACCTAACATAAATACACTTAACAAGTATAATTTTTGTGAAAAAAATCTTTAAAAAATTCACTAAATACCAAAAATACAAAAAAATATGAAAATTCAGTATATTTTTCATATTTTTGTGTATTTATTAATTTTTTAAAATATGTTTTCACAAATATTTTACTTTTTAGATACATCTAAGTAAGGTGCATCTAAAAAAGTTTTAAAAAAAAATGCTTAAAATTTTAAAAATATTCATTAAAAACAACGAACACGAAAAACAACAAACTCAATTTTCAGAAAACAGAAACCAAACAAATTGAACAGTATCTCAAATGTTTAAAGATGTGAAAAGGCTATCTGGGATAAGTGGGCTTTATGAAACATTTGGGAACTATGGTTAGTTCACAGCAAAGAGTTTGAATGCAGAACCTTGAGGTATGCTCATTTTTCCTAACCTTTGTTATCTTAATTCACGACTCTCTAAACAATTTTGAATCTTCCATAGAAGTTTCTAGTGTTATGTCATCAATTAGTTTGGGCAGTAAATGATTGGAAGCAGATAATGGGCATTTTGCTCTTTTCAGATATGCATTGGTTTCTTAGTATTATAGAACTGAACTTTCATAAAAGTTCTTTGAATTTTGTCTTTAATTGTAAAGTGTAAACCATGTGATTTATCAGCTTCTTCTATTGGGATAATTCTATGTGCTTCTCTAACATTTAAAATGTTGACATTGGTCCGTCTATATATTTGTTGTTTTGGTTTCAATCAAATGTTTTCTTTGGTTGATTTAAGGCATACTGTCTATTTATTTACTTTTTTACTTTTTCAGTTTTAATCAAATGTTCTTTTTTTGGTTGAATTAATTCGTTCATATTATTTTCAACTATTCATCTTTGCATCACTGGGAAACTTCGATTTATTTAGTGTGATCATTAAAGCAAACTCATTACCTATGCGAGTAGGGATGTAATATATTTTTTATTAACTATATAGTATTTCTTTGTTTTTTAGTGCAAGACTATTGTAGCACTTTAGACATGATCATTGATTAAATAAACTAACAGGACTAAGTTCTGACTGTTTCTCTAAGCAATAAGTTGTCTAATTTTATGTTGTTAATATTATTGTTTAGTCTTGAGATTTCTTCATGTTATGATTTAATTTTATCAGTTGATTTCAATTTGGGTGAGTTGACTAAAGTTGTTCCCATCATAATCTGTTGCATTTCAGGTTGTCCCCGTTTGTCTTTCTTGTACTCATTCTTGCAGATTGTGAGACTTCCAAGTCAAGCTGCCAGGTTTTCTAAAGTGGGTGTTGAGCTGAGCCTCTTCCTTGTTCCTCAGGCTGCCCCTTGAGAGGCTGATATTTCGACATGGTCCGTAATAAGACAAAAGGCCCCTCATTAGTGGTTTTGAATTTAAGGATGGTTTTTAGATGGTTTAGAACTTAAAGAATTTTTTGGATCGTTTTGGACGGTTTTAAATTAAGGATAGTTTTTGACGACTGAAAACATAATTTTTGGATGGTTTGGAGTGTACAGATAGTTTTTGGATGTTTAGGGTTTATGGATAGTTTTTTTTTTTGGATGTTTGAAATAATATTTTGGTAGTTGATTGATATATATATATATGTTTGTGAAGTTTGTTTGTAATGTTTTCTTAGATTGTACAGAACAGGTGAAATAAAACCCACTGATTTTGTATTTTTATTTTTTAAAATATACATATTTTATGGCATGCAAAAAATGCTGTGAAACTTGAACTATCTACGGCAAGCAAAATAGGCCATTGTATTAAATATTCAACGACTAGTAATGAACGTTGTGGTATGTCTCTTGAATTAACGGCATGCAAAAGTAGTTGTAGAAAAGTTAAACACAATGCATAAGATTTGCTGGTAAAGGATTTTTAGCGACCTACTGCGGCATGCCATTGAAGTGAATCACTTTTCAAGACTGGTTATTATACGGCATTGCATTGCGCATCGTAGAATGCTCACAACGACGTGCATTTCATGTCGTTAGAATCCTCACAACGACGTGCATTTAAATAAGACACGTAAGTGTCCGACAAGTGTTGAGCGGAGCAAGAGACCAAGTCTGCATGTGCCTCTCCTCAACTTTTAAGAAATTATGCTTAAATTTTGGAAACATTTTATATGTGTATTTTTATTTTTTTGTGAACATTTAAATATTTTAAGCGATTTTTTTTTAATTTATACTTTTTAAACCCACTTAATTTAGATACACTTGAAAAATAAGTTATTAGTGAAAAAAAAAATCTTTTAAAAGAATACTAAATACTAAAACATAAATATATATATATTTATATTTTTGTGTTTATTCAGTATACTTGTTTGTATCTATGTTTGCATTAAAAAAAAAATTACTTAAAGTAATAAAAAAATTTACAAAAAACAAGAAAACACACAAAAAAAATCAAATTATTTTTGAAAACTAAAGTCAAAACCGAACAGAGTATTTCTTGATGACCCAACCAATGTGAGAGTGGAATTGAACTAACCACTCCCTATAATGATCTAATATTAGCCATTGGCAGAGTATATCTTAATGACCCAACCAATGTGAGAGTGGAATTGAACTAACCACTCCCTATAATGATCTAATATGCCAGTGGTATCTACAAACTTGAAGGTAATTTTATTTAAACATTTGAAAGGATGAATAATCATATTGATTTTTTTTTTTTTTTTTCAATTATGACTTGGAGGAGTTGATGAAAGAAATAAAAAGAAAAAAAAAAAAAAAAGAAAAGAAGAAGAAATGATTGATAAGATTTAAATTTTAAACTATATTTGGTTAAGTTGACAAATGAAAAAAGAAAAAAGCCAAGTGAACTCAAAATACAAAAAGTGAGATTACATTTCCTTCTCACTTTATTTTCTCTTATACTTTCCATTATAATCAAACAAAAAATAAGATTACATTTTCTTTTCATTTTCATTTTCTCATCAAATTCTCAAAACAAACACGGCTTAAGATATTATGGATGAGGACAATGTGGATGGAGCATAATGTTACACTGCTCACATTTGAAGCCTATTTTACACGCAATGCGTCGTTCTACAAGAGGCAGGGAATTGATATGCTTGTGACAGTAGGCACAGTTAAAGCTCTTGTCTGTCATTGGAACATTGATGAGATAGTGTGGGTGACTGTCAAAGTTATAAGTGCTTCCCCACTTGATATTTTGAACTTCCTTTCTCTCCGTACAAATGCATTTGGTACAAGCAGACTGATTGCAATCATGCAGTGATAGAACCACCGTTGGGGTCTATTTCTTCCTCGCAAAATTCACAGATATACTCATCGGGTCCATCCTTAATGGGTGCATAAATTAGGGTGAAGGGATGATGTTCATCATACTTATGCTTAATTGTATCTGGTAGCAGAGCACATGTGTAGTGTAAGTTGAAATTGCAAATGTCACATCCAAATGCGAACATCCAAACCATTCGAGGACATGCAGCACAACCTGTGGTGATACATTCTTCCTTTAGGAAGAGGGAATGTTCATGAACTTTATGAATGATGGCTTTGGGTAGGGAAGCACACTTAACATCGAGGTTGTAATTGTCATCATAAAAACACATATTTTTAATACATCTTATGGCAAATCCATTGCAATAATATCCGCAGCCATTGCAATAGAACAATCCTCTAGGTTCAGGGGGCTTTTTGAGGAGGGTGAGCTGGTGTTTGTGACACGGATGCTCCAGTTCATTTGGTAACTCGGCACACCATTTGTGGAGAAAGAAGTCACATAGACCACAATTGTAAAATGGAGCCAAAATTTTTCTCACACAACTATTGCATATTTTGTCCTTATTCAGCTCATTCAAGATAAGTAGTTTGTTCTCATAGCACAAATTGTTGTCTCCTTGCACATTGAAAAGGATTAACGGATGATGATGACTAAAATGGTTGAGCTCTGCTTCTCTCTTGTTGTCTCCCATGCTGATTTGCTTCAAAAATAGGTCAATTGCACTAATTGAGTCATCAGCCATTGGCAAGTGAATCAAATTGGCCCCGTCAATATTCTCAACCTTGATTGCACTTTCACTTTCCCTAAATCCACAAAATAACAATAGAAAACACATCAAATGAGGAGAAAAGCATTGTGAATAAACTTTTTCTTGTCAAAAGGGAAAATAAAAATCGAGATCAGGGTAAATGCGAAAGCATACTTTGTCTTTGTTGAGGACTTGACATGAATGCAATACTCGCATCCTATACAAACATATAACCAAAACCTTGCTGCTACCATTGAATTGTCACAAAGGTGGCAGCAGTACTGACTAAAACGAGGATAATATTCATGAGTAGGATAGATGAGGGTGAGAGGGTGGATGTGAGTGTGGTGTTTGAAGGTGGGTGTTAATGAAGCACAGTCCTTATGGATCCAGAAACTGCACGTGTCACACATATAAGACATGCCTCCACGCTTTGTGCCACAAGCATGACATTGGAAGGAGGCCAAGCTGGACATAAGGCTTAATGGGTGTTTGTGACTTTCATGTTTAAGCTTCAGTCCCCTCAAAGCACAACATATGTCGAGGTTGAAATTGCAGATGGAACAACAATATGTGAATTCTTTCAAATCTATATCACAGCCGTCACATCTGAATTTATTAGCCACTACTTGGAGGAGGGCAAGCGGGTGCTCAGGGTGCATTGGGTGTTCCATCTCTGCTGGAAGTTGTGCACAAAATTTGTGGAAATAGATAGAGATAGAGCAATTTGTGCATTTGTAAGCTGCTGCTGAACCTGTGATCTGCTGCAAACACACATCGCAAGAAACCCTCTCATCAACATCATTCTTCTCATCTTCATTGAGGATCGTCAACTGATGTTTGCTGCTAAAATGTTGGTCTCTAACAGTACATCTGATATCCATATCAAAATTGCAAGGAGAACAATGATAGGTGAATCCACATATTTTAACATCACACATTGTATAAGACCCTGAATGTTGGAGCGTAAGGAAATGGGCGTGGATCGGGTGTTTCATCTCCTCTGGAAATTCAGCACAAAATTTGTGCAAAAAAAAAAATTAATTTTTGCAACTGAATGCAGAACCAGAGATGTTTTCCCAACACACGTTGCAGACAATTGCGTCACCATCGTCGTTCACTTCACCGAGGATCAACGGATGTTCATGGCTAAAATGTTGAAGCTCCATTTCTCTCTCACTACAATGTGTATGTGGGTTTGTGTCTGTGTTTGATGATGTGAGTTCCCACAGCAACAAAAGCTTATAATAAGAATAATATATTACACAGACTATTATTGTAAAAACGCAGAAGTTGACATGTATATTGTTAGATTATTGGCTCTTGATCTAGATTTGTGAAAGTCTTATGAAGTCTTGTAAAGGTGAATGTCTCGATCATTGCTCCACATTTATATAAGAGACAATTACATTGACATCGTGTTAGTGTAAATTAATTACAAAAATAATAATAATAATAATTTTAATTATTATTTTTATAATGCATTTGACATTTTTGTAAATAGTTTTTTCCTCAACCCATTATAAAGTTATTTCCCCGTTATATAACAGCTTTTACAATTTTGGATAAATTATAAATACACCATTAAGATTTGCTTAAAATATAAATTATCTCATGTAGTTTAGAAAATTATAAATACCTATCTATTATAATTTTTTATTTAGCAGAATTAATTTAAAAAATAAAATTTCTAACTGTTCACTTATACAATAATAAAACTATCTGAATTATTAATTGAAATAAAATTTTAACGTTATTAAAAACTATTAATTAACCTGATAATTTATTAATAAAATGACCTATTTGTTATGAAATTATAAATCTTAAGAGGCATATGTAATTTCTAGAATCACATGGGATAATTTATAATTTAAGTAAATCTTAGGGAGTGTGTTTGTAATTTATCCTAAATTATATTATAAATATATAATTGATCTTATAAAAATGTGTAATTAATACAAATTTGAGTAAGTGATCTTAAAAAATTTGAAACAATATAAAATCACTCAAGTTTTCACAAGCTCAAGTAAGCAATCTCATAAAAATGACTAAGTTAACACAAATTTTCTATAAATAATCTCATAATTTTTTTTGTGGAAAACAAAATCACATAAATTTTCATGAAATCACATGAGTGATCAAACAAAAATGCGTAAGTAACACAAATTCGAGCAAGTCATTTCATAAAATTTTGATTTAACAAAAATATGTAAATTTTCACAAACTCACGTAAGTAATCTCATAAAAGTGCGTAAGTAAAACCAAATTTCTCGTAAGTCATCTCATAAAAATTTTGAACAATATAAAAATTCGTAAGTTTACACAAACTCACGTAAGTAATCTCACAAAAATGCATAAGTAACACAAATTCAAGTAAGTCATTTGAGAGTGTTTGGTTTGTGTTTTGAGATAAATTTTCAAAAAACAATTTGAAAAGAAAGTTCAGAAATTTTTTTGGTTTGTTTGGTCATATATTTTAAAAATAGTTTTGGAGTTTGAGAGTTTGGGATGATTTGATATTTTGTTGTAGTTGAGTGGATGTGTGTGAGAGAAAAAATGATTATGAACGAGAGATGAGAGAAAAAAAGTAATTGATTGATGTATAGGAGAGAGAAAGTGAATTTGGAAATTTTTTTCAAAAAATTTGAACTAAACAAAATTTTGAAAATTTTTTCTCAAAAATTGTATCTTGAGCTACAAACCAAACAAGCCCTCTGATTTCACAAAAATGCGTAAGTGAACACAAGTTTTCCGTAAGTCATCTCATAAAAATTTTGAACACAAAAATGTGTAAGTTTTCACAAACTCACGTAAGTGATCTCACAAAAATAAGTAGCACAAATTCGAGTAAGCCATTTGAGAAAACTTTGATCTCACAAAAGTGCGTAAATTTTTCACAAACTCACGTCAGTGATCTCATAAAAATGTGTAAGTGAATACAAAATTCTCATAAGTCATCTCATAAAAATTTTAAACAACACAAAATCAAGTAAGTGATCTAAAAAAAATGCGCAAATAACACAAATTTGACTAAGTCATTTGAGAAAACTTTGATATTACAAAAATGCATAAGTTTTCACAAACTCACATAAGTGTTCCCACAAAAATGCGTAAGTAAATACAAATTTTCTGTAAGTCATCTCATAAAAATTTTGAACAATACAAAAAATGCGTAAATTTTCACATACTTACGTAAGTAATATCACAAAAATGAGTAACACAAATTCACGTAAATCATTTGAGAAAACTTTGATTTCACAAAAATGCGTAAGTGAACAAAAATTTTCCGTAAGTCATCTCATAAAAGTTTTCAACAACACAAAATCAAGTAAGTTTTCACAAAATTATATGAGTGATCTCAAAAAAATGCGTAAGTAATACAAATTCGAGTAAGTCATTTGAGAAAATTTTGATATCACAAAAATACATAAGTTTTCACAAATTCACATAAGTGATTTCGAAAAAATGCATAAGTAACACAAATTCGGGTAAGTTATTTGAGAAAACTTTGATTTCACAAAAGTGCTAAGGGTTTTCACAAACTCACATAAGTAATCTCACAAAAATACGTAAGTGAACACAAATTTCCCGTAAGTCATCTTGTAAAAATTTTGAACAATACAAAATCAAGTAAGTTTTCACAAACTCACATAAGTGATCTCATAAAAGTGCGTAAGTAACACAAATTCGAGTAAGTCATTTGAGAAAATTTTGACCAATACAAAAGCAAGTAAGTTTTCTGAAAATCATGTAAGTGACCTGTCACGACCCAAACCCGGCCCTATGGGTTTAGCACCGTAACCGGCCAGTAATCCGAGATTACCGAAGGCCTGCTTAACAGTAGTACAGTAAAACAGAGTTCAGGGCCTGGCGGAAGCCAATACAGTAAATAAATAATGTCCATTGAGCTGTGACAGTCTGTATGTGTAGACGTCCCCGAACGCATCCCGGGGTCCCCCCCGCTCTGGTTCGATATTGGGTCACCACAGTTCAAAGGACTCAAATGTCACGGTTCTAAATCTTGAACCAAAGAGTCCAAATCCGGCAAATCGTTTTGAAAACAGATTTTTTGAAAGAAGTGCCAAACATGGACTGTTTTGCCAGATACAGAGTCGCCACCTAAATATTTTTTAATGAGAAATTTAGGAAACCCTGACTCGGTGCCAAAAGGCCACGTGTCCGTCATCACCAAAGTTGCCTCGGCTCGGGAACTTGGGTACGATTAGGGAAGGTCACATCGTGAGCACCCCCGCTCGCCCGGTCAAAGACTGGCCTCTACTAACCATGATATCTGATTTTGAAAACATTGTATGTTCTTATTCCGGTTATTAGCCTAGGTTACTATGTGATGCTCGCAGCAAACAAGTATAGACTGGGCCATCTGAATTGGAACAAAACATTTCATGTTTGTTTGTTTGAAAATGGTGTGATGGTGCTACCCACAGGTAGGCTAAAACGTGGATTTGCCACCCTCAGGTGGGCTTAGAAAACAGTGATTTTGCCACTATCTAGTGGGCTTAAAACAAACAATCAGTGATTCGTCCCAATTCAAATAACTCAACCTCCACCCACAGGCATTCAAGGCAGTTATATCACATAAGCACATAGCCTCATGGCAAGCATGCTATCATGGCAACACTCACACGCATGCAAGGATGCTAAAGCATAAAACTTACCGAGTACTCCAAGCCAAAATAGAAACCGGTTAGAAATCCATGCATGAACCTAATTATGCTGAAATGCCTAATGCAACACATGCAGAATGCAACTATAGCAGGCTCGGCTATTCTAAACATGGTATATGAAATGCAACAACTAACACGTATTCAACTTTGGAATTGAAATACAATGCAGTTTGTATGATGCGCCGAGCCCGGTGCGTGCAAAACAGATGAATGATGCAAACATGCTGTCATACTGTATGCTAATTGAAATATGCTCTAATCTACCATTATAAGCAGGTAAATAAAAGGGAGAAAGAAGTGGGGTTGGAAGACATACATCACACTCACCCACACTTATTACAGTTGTGCCCTCGCGCAGAGGGTCCGAATAAATAATACAGTCCGAAATAAAAGAATAATACAGTCCAAATATTACAGATTTCTAATTAATTAACAAATTATCTACGAAAAACTGTAAACTGGCATGCAAGCCAGGGACTGCCTTGCCTTTGATGGATGATGTATGTTGGGCTGCCTGGCGCGGAAATCCACTGGGATGCCCCAATTAGCCTCTGTTTGCAATGTTTTTTTTTGAAATGCGCGCCAGATTCTGAAAAGTTGCTGATTCCTGATTTTGCTGCAACAGAGAGCAGGAAAGGGGCATAGCAATGTATTTCACAAATATATGCATGCCTCGATCCTCGTGCCACCAATCACGCATCTCGATGCATGATGGCCGAGGAGCCGAATTGCACAACTAAATATCAAATGAATGCACATGAATGCTACAACAAAATCTAACTCCATCATGGATAATCCGGAGTGTCGGTGACTGGGGAATTGAGACATGTTCCGGTACGTGGAGTACGGAACGCGCCTCGTTTCCCGTGCAATATGCATGATATGCATGAAATGCAACTAATATGCAATCCTAGCATGCACGATGCTATGAAAATGAGGTACCTCGAAATGCGTGCCCACTGGCACGCAAACTGAGGCGATGGCCCTAAGGCATGAAATGATACTGAAAATGCAATGAGGACTTACACTAACATGAGAGAGCCTCAGCCACACTCACATAGGCTGCCAGCGGATAAAAATGAAGTGCCTCGAAATGCGTGCCCACGGGCACGCAAACCGAGGCGATGGCCCTCAGGCATGAAATGACATGGAAAATGCAATGATGGGCTTACACCAACATGAGAGGGCCTCAGCCACACTCACATAGGCTGCCAGCGGATAAAAATGAAGTGCCTCGAAATGCGTGCCCACGGGCACGCAAACCGAGGCAATGGCCCTCAGGCATGAAATGACATGAAAAATGCAATGATGGGCTTACACCAACATGAGAGGGCCTCAGCCACACTCACATAGGCTGCCAGCGGATAAAAATGAAGTGCCTCGAGATGCGTGCCCACGGGCACGCAAACCGAGGCGATGGCCCTCAGGCATGAAATGACATGCGAATGGGACATGGCATATGGCATATAGAAAATACAAATTTCAGCAGCGTAAATGATACAAAACAGCCCCCGAATTATAACAAAATTACACCCGATGCCCGAAATGCTATGCTATGCACCCGAAATGACTTACAGCTATGCCAAATATGCAGAATATGGACATGAAGTGTAAAGACAGATGCTAGGCAGTCCCTAAACTAGCATTTTTCCAGTACAAAGAATGGCCAAACAACTATCACAAATATGGAAAAAATAGCATGCAAAAATGGGGAAAAAATAAAGAATTATGAAGCAAGTGGTACATACAATGCTCAAACTGAAAAAAACAGTTCTACAACATTAAAGAGGGTCCAAAAATATGAATATTTACAGCTTATGGAAGCCCTCAAAACAGTATACAAATATGGCAAACATAGCATGCGAAATATGGACCAAAAGAGGGCTATAAAGAGAGGTATGCCAAGCACTCATCAAACAGCCTAAGACCCTCAACAAAACATGAAGAATGGGTCATTTTAAGACTATTTCCAGACCTGATCATGGCCAAAAACAGAAGCAAGATAGGCCTAAAAAATCATGCAAAATATGGACCAAATAGAGGCTATAAAGATAGGTCATGCAAGCATTCACCAAACAAGGTTGAGCCCTTCTACAATGTTGTAGAGGGGATCAAAATGAGCCTAATCACAGTTTATGGTATGCTCCAAAAACAAATTCATATAAGCTAAAAATATCATGCAAGTTTACGGTAAATAAGATGGATATTGAAGCAAGTGGTATGTAGAAGCACCAAACATGGTTGAGCCCTTCTACAATGTTGTAGAGGGGCTCAAAATGAGCCTAATCACAGTTAAGGTCGGAGCCCAAAACCTCAAGAAAATAGGGTAGAAAAATGAAGCAAAAATGGGGCCAAAAAGGGGAAATGAACACTCACCCTTGAAGATTCAACTTTTGTTGCTTCTTGGCTTGAATTTGTTGCTTCTTAGCCTTTGAAAAACACTCATTTGCTGCTGAAATGGAAGTGGTGATGGTGAGGCTTGGTGTTGATGAACAAATGAGGCTAACCCTTGAAGTTTTTTGAAGGTTTTGGATAGGAAGATGAAGACTAATGCTTATGAGCTCTTCTAGGGATTTTTTGTAACCCTAACCAAGAACAAGGCCAGCCCATTATATGCACCTAAAAGATGGTGTAAAAGAGGAGGGAAATGCACCCAAGTGCTTCCATCCGAAATATCCCCCAGAAACAGATATTTTCTGGGGGAAACAGGTATACAGCTGCACTGGACTCCACCCACTGAGCATGGCCGGCACCCCACTTTTGGTGGAGGTGGCCGGCCGGCTACCCCCATGGCCGGCCGGCTAGGGGCAAAATGGGAAAAATAAAAATTTCTGGCCGGCCATAGAAGATTAGGATCCTCCCAGGTCTCCTCTACAACACCCTATGGTTGGAAATTGGCAACTCTAAAACAGGAGTGGCAACAATCCAATTGAAAATGAGGCTCAAAATGAAAAAGAGAATTACTGGCCGGCCATGTGTTTTTAGGATCCTCCCGGGTGTGTACAACACAAATATGTGGTTTTGGCTCGAAGAAAATGACCCTAGGGTGTTCAACATTAGCCCGGAAGTGAGAAAAACGGGCGTCGGAGGGCTCCAGAAGGGCATAACTGATTGCTGAGACAATTACTATCCTCCCACCCATCAGTGTCCTTCGTAATGATGAAACAGAGGTACCTGCCAAAAATGAACGAAAATCGATGCAAAATGAAAGCTCGGGGGCCAAAACACGCAGTTTGGGGCCCCAAAAATGGGCTGTAAAACACCGAAAGTGACATTCGGCCACGGAGTGGGTATCCGAGACCCCAGTGTCCCTTGAAAGGGAGTAAATAAGATGTATGCCAAAAATCAGAGGAATCGGAAATGGTTAGGCGGTCCCGAACCGAGGCACACGGCCTAACGGCTCCGAAAACCGGGAACCGGGCTCTGAAATGGGAAAAATGGCCTGCGACCACGAAAAATAGCCTGCGGCCACTGAGAGATAGTCTACGGGACCACTCCATCCCCTCAGGAAGAAAAACAGAGAAAACCGAGCCTGGTTCGCAAACCGAGGCAAGGCACAGAAAAGCCCGAAAGTCCGGAGGCAGGGCGCGCAGCCGCGACTCTGAAACTTCTGGATGAGCACAACATGCAACATCACCAAGTGCTCAACTGGTGACGTCTGAGTCTTAAGGTCGGTCAAAAATGGGGTGTCTACAGTATGCCAAAAAGATTTTTCATGCATTCACACATGTAGAACAGTACAGTCTATACAAAATTTACAGTCACACAGTACAGGGACCTAATCCCTTGATAGCAGTACAGTTAGTAGCTGACAGTTGATACAGTAATCCAAACAGTACGGAGATAGACGAGGGAAAAAAAACAAAACACCCTAAAGCCATAGCATGGCAACTCGGAACCTCGCAGTGAGGCACAAAGGCTGGCTTGACAAAACTGGAGTCTAACCCACACTCCTAGCTCCGATCTGGTGGCTGAGCACCTACATATATATATAAACAGTGAGCTAAAGCCCAGTGAATAACATAATGTGTAAAGAGGTTAAGAATGAAATGTCCTTACAGTAATGAAACCAGTTCATTAAACAGTATTTCAGTCTTTCAATCAGAACAGTTATTCAGTCATATGTGGTACATCCATTAGCATAGCAGTAAACAGTAGGTCTTAAAGACCGAACAGTAATGATGGCCATCAATCAGTAAACAGTAATGGTTCCACGAGGGAACCGACAGAGATCTCTGTAACAGTAGCAGTAACAGTATACAGTAGTTGCTAAGGATGCCACAATACATTTCAGAATATAGGACATACATTCAATCAAATAACAACAATCACTTCAGAAAACAGTTCCGTAAACAGTCAGAAAACATTCTCAGTTGAACATATCTTTACACAATTGTTACTCACAGAGTTTGGGCTACAGTATGCTAGAGCGTGTCTCCCCAGTCGCCAACCCTACACAGTTCACAGGTTGAACACACACTAAGCTACACAGTTGGGAAATATCATAACTTAATCCCTAATTTGCCTTGGTGTGTTCTACATCTATATCCTCATTAAGATGCCTTAAACTAGGCCTAAGAATGCCTAGAATGGGATGAGGATGCAAAAATACACTTAGAAAACATTTTGCAAAGTTTGCTGAAAATAGGAGCCTCGCTCGAGCGAGCCTTCCTTCGCTCGAGCGAGCTTCCAAAATCAAAGGCTTCGCTCGAGCGAGAAATCCTTCGCTCGAGCGGTTTGTCGAAACAGTAAAAGTACTGGATGCTGCAATTTTACACGCGATGGTCGCTCGATGCTCGCTCGAGCGGAGCCCCGGACAAAGGTGCTCGCTCGAGTGAGGAATCCTTAGCTCGAGCGAGGAAGCCAAATCTGGAATTTCCAGATTTGCCTAACAAGCCCAAACCAAGCATTCTTCCACTCAAAACTCGACCTCTTGGGCCCAAATTCTGGAAAACATATCTAAATTCATTGTATAACAAGTTTCAAAGCTCAATTTATGAATTCAAGCCCCAAAGGTGAGTCAATTAAAACCATTTTTCAAACCCATTTTTCATAAACATGGAGAAATGCAAACATGCATGAAATCCAACCATTTTAAAGCTCCAATGCTTGTTCAAATGAACTCATTTCTTCAAGAACATGGTAAAATCATGGACTCAAGCCTAATTATGAACATGCATGTGCAATATACCATGAACTTAACTCAAATTTCAACATTTCAACCATGCATGCATGAATTCTAGTATAATTCACCATATATGAGCTACAACATGACTTAGTTCTATAATGAAGCATGAATCATGCAAGAGCTAGCTCAATGACAACAATAAGGAGATGAATTCCTTACCTAGAGTTTCAATTTCAAGGTGAGGAAGTTAAATTTGCAAATTTCCTACAATTCTTCAAGTCTACAAGCCAAATCTCTAGATGGAACTCAAATTCTCTGCTTCTCCCTCTCTTGGTCGGCTAGAGTGTAGAAAAAGGGGCCTTGGAATGTTTTAATCAAGTGTGTATAAGGTTCAAAGAATAAAAATAAACAAAGGCCCACTCAATGGTATTTTGGTAAATACCACAATTCAAGTAATTAATCCATTTGATCTAATTTAATCATACCTAATCACATTTTAGATAGATATACTATTAAATCACAGAAATTCTACGAATCATGAAGCACTAAACAATTTCCAGTTCGGCCGCCGATAAGGCCTTCAATTTGCAGTTTAAACATAAAAACACGAACAGATAATCAAATAATCAAACAGATAAAAATGCAATACAATAGATATGCTCAGTCAATTTAGTTCCAGTTTTCAATCAGTCCGTTCAGTACTTCAGTTGTTTCAATTATCAGTCTTAAGCGGTCCAGTTTAGCAGTAATCAGTAGTTAATTCAGTAATTTATCGGTAAACAGTATGGGGGTTGTTATTGTTCAATTTATCCAATCAACTGACGAATCTAATCGATTGGCCAATTGATTGGTTTTGTCCAAGCCATTCGATCAATTGCCAAATCGATTGGAGTGACCAATTTTTCCAATCAATTATTTTGTAAAATTTTAGATGTGCAATCAATTGTAAAATCGATTGGTGGTGGCCAAGCCTTCCAATCAATTAGCAAATCGATTAGTGGTGGTCAACCCATTTAATCAAATGCACAATCAATTCTTTTGCTTGGTGTTAGACTGTCATCAACAAATATTCAAATTGGAGACAGCAAGTATTACTTGAAATAACGAGGGCACGTCAGTGGATGTTGGTGTATGGTGATGTCCATACAACACGATGGATAGATTTGTGATCTGATGGAAAAGAGGCTTATAATCAATTGGAAATATGAAAGAACAATGAGTTAAGGGAGAAAGATGTCGCCAGTGGCTTCATTGTCGAGTAACAAGCGATTGTATAGATTTTTAATTAGTCAAAGGTAATTTCATTTTTTTAATTATTTTGTTGTCTAATTAATTCTAAAATATTAAATTACTAAAATTTTAGTACTGTGTGATTAAAAGTTGATAGTAATAATTATTTCATTGTCTTCAACTAGTGAAATTTCATAATCTTTAAATAGTGAAATTTAACCTTAATACTAGTAACAAAGTGAAATTTCTACTAAAGGAGTAAAAATTATAAAATTAAAATCAAAGACGGACTAGCGAGTAAATGGAAAAACTATGAGTTAAACAGAAAGATGTTGCTAGTGATTTCGTTATCGAATAACAAGTGATTGTCACTAGATTTTTAATTAGCTTATGATTATTTAATTTTTTAATTAATTCTATAATGTGTGTAGTTGCCAAAATTTTAATATTGTTTAATTAAAACTTGATAGTAATAATTATTTCATTATCTCCAACTAGCGAAATTTCATTCTCTTCAAATAGTGAAATTTAGCTTTAATGTTTTGGTGAAATTTAACTATTAGCAAGGTGAAATTTCTAGTAAATGAGTAAAATTTATAAAATTAAATGCCAAATGCGGAACTAACGAGTTAAATTAATATATTTATTGAAGGATTTAATTGTATCATTTTATAGTTCATATAGTAAAGTGATATTTTGTGATAGTTTCAGTGGAGAGGAGTAAATTTATACTTCATGATAGCTTTAGGACAGTCAAATAATAAGGGAGTGTAGGAATATTTTCGTATAGCGGAAGAGAGGCCTTACAATAATGTAGAATTGAAGAAGAATCACGAGTTCGATGAGAAAAATATATGTTTTGATCCCTTTGACAATTGCTTCTACAAATTTTAATTTTTCCATTGACAAAATAAAGAAAAAGAGAAATAAATAGAAAGGTAGAAAATAAAAAATAAAAATAAAGGCTCGTGATGGATCTAGATGAATGTTAGCAAATCTAAAATCTTATTGCTGCAACAATGGTGATGGACAATCATGAGATAGAGTGTGTATGGTGATGACAATTGTGATGGATATTCAATTATTTATTTATTAGCATAAAAAAATAATATGTCTTTTTTTTTAATTTGAAAAAACTAATTCTATTTTTTATTTAGAATTGCAAAAATTACTTTTGAATTTTCATTACTTTTTTTTAAGTGAATTTTATAAATATTTTAATTAAAAATTTTAATTTTTAAATTCAGTTAATCTAAAATATAATTAAAAATTAAATATTTATAAAAAATCTATAAATACAAAAAAAATATAAAAAATAAATGATTTTTTCTTTATATTTTTTAAATGTATACTTTTAAATGTATCTAAATTTTGTACTTTTTTCCCCTCAAACTAGTCATAAAACTCTAATAAAATAAAAACGATAAAACAATAAATATTAATTAAAAATATTAATTTAACAAGCATGGCCTATTTTTTACATTTACAAAAAATTAGAAACAAATTTTTTCACAAAATTTTACCTTAATTTGAAATTTCCACTCAAAATTTGGACCCCCCAAAAATTTGCCCTAATCTCTCCTACGTCTCTCTCTCTCTCTCTCTCTCTCTCTTCTCTCTCTCTCTCTCTCTCTCACTTTTTTTTTTACTTTTTTAAATGCAATTTACTTATATATATATCTAAAAAATAAAATATTTGCAAAAAATATTTTAAAAAATCAATAAATATATAAGAATACAAAAATATATTGAATTTTTGTAATTTTTTTTTTTTTTTGTATTTTTGGTATGCAATGAATTTTTTAAAGATTTTTTCCACAAATATTATATTTTCAAGTATATTTATGTTAGGTGCATCTAAAAAAAATTGCTTAAAATATTAAAAGAATTCAGTAAGAATAAAAAAAACATAAAAAAATAAAAAAAAATTAATTTTCTGAAAAGTAAATCCTGAAAACTCAAACCAAACAAGCAGATTGGTTGCTTAGGCTTTGAAGATGGTGCCATGCCATCCAGTTTGAATTCCCATTAGTTTCAGCTCGGTTTTAATTTTTTGCATAGACATACCCCTTAACTTGATAGATAAATTAAATTGATGTATTTTTTTGAATTCTAAAATTAGTTTGATTTAGATGAATTGGGAAATCACTTTGCAGACAATTCTACATTGGGCACTATGTTGCATGCCTTGCACGTAGCCACCTCACTAGCATACATATATGCATACATGTTTCTTTCATATATATATAATGTGAATTGTTGCAAGTGTGAATTTTTTAGAAATGTGAAAGTTATAATTGTGAACATTTATACTTTAAACTGCAACACAAAATCCTTTTTTATCAATAAAACTTACTAAAACACTATCACATTTTAAAATAATTTAAAAAGAGGATTAATTACATTTCACCTTTTTGTAGTTCAGTCTAAAAATATATGGATTTTTTTAAATTAACTGTGTTTGTTTTACGAGCACTAAATTGAATGCGTGAGGCAGATATTGGCCTCAAATAGATTATTAAAATGAAAATTTTACCCTTTTTTTCTTTCTTTTTTCTATTCCTTTCTTTTCTTCTTTTTTCTTTTCTTGTCTGGCCCTTTTCGTCACTATACTGCAACATTGCTGAACCATCCACTCTGTCCTTCTTTTGTTTTTCTTCTTGCCACTACCTCCTATCTTCTCTCTCTCATTTTTTTCTCTTCTTTTTTGCCATGGTTGCTGAGTATATATATGTATGTATTTATATATTCGTGGGTTGTGTGGGGTCTTTTTCTTGCCTAGTTTGGCTGAAACCAAAATAAAATAAAATAAAATAAATAAATAATACTAAGGATCATTCACTCACCTCCCTGATGTTTTACAAAACATTAATAAAGACCCATACATCATTTTAATAATGTAAAACAAAATTATTAAATTCTATATAATATTTAAAAAAATTCTAAATTGTTAAGACAATCATGTATATAATAGTAGAATAACAAACATTACCTTATCTTAAAAAAAAAAAAAAAAAAAAGAGCTAATAAATTGATCACCATTAAATCTTATATTAGAATAAATACAATCATTCATTTGAAAATTAGGAAACAAAGTATAAAAGATGTTTTATCTTTTAAAAAGACCACCAATTTTATAAATAATTATTTTGAGAAATTAGAGTTTGAATAAAAATTTAAAATTACATATAAGTATTTGATTTGTTTTCCATATGAAAAATACATATTTGGAGAAATTATGTATCTCTTTCCATTTTCTTTATTTTATTTCTTTCATTTTTCTTTCTGTTTATTTTCTCATTCATTTTTTCATAGTGTCACTGCAGCAAATAATAACACCATATAATTTATTATTATTATTATTTGTTCTCTTCTCTATGTTTTTTCTCAATTTTTTTTCATCATTTTTTCTCTTTCATCAATGTTAACAGAAGATTAACGGTGGGGAATCTTAATAATAGTTTCAAAAATAAGAATGATTTCTGTAATTATTGAAACTATATGAGAGGCCCCTGTAATTATTACAAACCTCATGCGAGGTGAGTGTAATTTACCCAAAATAATTGAATGTAATCAAATAATAAGGAAAGAACTGACGAGACAATTAAAAGAAGAGTTCCAAGGAAAAAAGAAGGTCAACCTGGATAGTTTGTTATTTGATGCTGTTATCCCCGATTCAACAAGATTAAACTCTGGTTTGCATTCTCTGAAACCACATAATCAACCGTAGTAGGATTGACCGAAGATTATTAGTTGCTCACATGAGCAGCAAGAAATTTTCACAACACCACCATCATCATATATGTGCTCTGTTTTGAGGATTAGGGGATGGTCATGGCTGAAGTGTTCAAGCTCCATCCTCTCTCTGCCTCTACCTCTCTACCTTCCTGACAACAATTGATTTATGGTTGTGTTCATAGATTTACAGATTCCTTTGGACTTTCATGGCCTACAATGTTCAAACTAGGCATGCTCATACTTTTCTAATTTATTCCACATGCATTGAATTAATTGAGCAAGACAATTATTGTTTTGAGTAATTGTAAACATAATTTTCATATCAAAAAAATATATATATACAAAATAATGTGGTCCTGTGTAACTCTTTTATTTCAAAGCAAAATACTCATTATGTTGTATCATTCAGCATAAATTTTATGTATTAAAATTCTGTTTGTAAAATATTTTTTTTATATTTTTAATTTTTCGAAAAGTTCATAGAGTAATTTTTTTGTATTTGATTTTTTTATATTTTTGTATTTTATTTTTTTGTATTTGTATTTGTATTTGAGTATATTGGAAAAATTTAGCCAAATCCCTTTAATTGGACCCTCGTTTGGTGAAAAGCAAAATACTCATTATGGTTGTATCATTCAGTATAAATTTTAAGAAAACTTAGCTAAAACTCCTCCATTAGACCATTATTAAGTAAAAAAAAAAAAATCCAATTTATTTTGCTTCATAAACTCCCTAAAGAGAAAACACATAATTGAACAAGGACAAAATAAAATATCTTTTTTTTCTTAGACAATATTGCCAAAGTATCATATTATTGTGAAATAAAGTAACATGTTACTGTGAGAGTAATTGTGAGCAGAGCAACATGTTAGTGTTACTGTTTAAATCAATTTCGACGGTAATATTTTTTTTTATAAAGAATTTCATAATTAATATGTATCTTATTTGATAGATCTTGATAAGAGAATTTTAAAAAATATTGATTTTTTTAATAAAAAAACTAACATCTACAGTATTATTTTAAAATTTAATATTTTAATAATAATATATGTTAGACCTTTTAAGAAGTTTTTTTTATGCTCATCTTAAATTTTATTAGGAGTGAATTTTGACTAAATCACCTTATTTTTTAGACGGATAGTTGGACAGAACTGTTAAGGTCTTGCTAGCTGCTATCTAGCTACCGCAACTTTATGATTACTTCAAAATTACTATCTACCTCCCACAACTTTATGATTACTTCAAGATATTTTTCAGACAAATAGTTTCAAAGGCTTTTTCTGACGATTATTCTTTCTAATTTTTTTAATCAAATTAATTATTTTTATTTTTTAATTAAAACAATAATAAAAAATCGTTAAATTTTAACACCATTAAATTAAATATCAAGTTATTTATTTTATTTTTGATAGTTTTGGCTCAATAAATACAGCTAATTGACTAATAGTTTTGGTTAGACATATATTTATAAAAAAATATTATTTATCATATTTTGGAGTTAGTCATAAATAATTGAGAAAATTGGTGAAAAATTAATTCTTGCACTTGTCTAAGCTATATTGTGTACAAAATAATGTTTACTTAAAATTTGCAAAGCTTTATTGTGTCTGGTGAAGGTTTTACCCAAACAATAATAGTATGAAAACCATTCAAATGTACATTGTTTTACTCAAACAAATATACATTTGAAGGTTTTCAAAATGTATTCTTTAATGTTAGTTTGGCCATTGGAGTGGTTCATATCATCAAATGAAAGCATCATACAAAACCTATTACTTTGAAGTGGTACAATAATGAAGTTGAAAACAAAACCTAGAAAGAAAATAGGAGAAAACAGAAAATGAAAAAAATGAAAAGCATCTCAGATTCAACATTCCCCATAGTTTTCTTCACTAGCAATCAAAGTGCAAGGATAACAAAAGGTTACTCATCACTGATGCTCACATAAATCCATAGCTTCCATAAAAAGAACACATAAAAACTAATGAACCAAAAACAAGTGGTAAATGGATCTCAGAATAATATGAATATCTTCAATCCCTTTAAAGGGAATTACAGATGGATAATGCAGTTTTTATCAATCATCATTGATCCTATCCAAAAAACACAATTGAGCAAAACAAAAAAATTTAGTACTAAAAAAAAATCAGTACAGCTTCCTAATCTCTGAGAGAGAGAGAGAGAGAGAGAGAGAGAGAGAGAAAGAGAGAGAGAGAGAGAGAGAGAGAGATGCAGGTTCATTGTATTGTGGATGGTGTGCTAAGTTTACAAAAGCTTCCTAATCTCTCTGAGAGAGAAAGAGTAATGTAGGTTCATAGTAGTCTGGATTATGGTTGTGGATGTTGTTGTAAATTTAAATACAGTTAAAAAATTGAGGAATTAAACTGGTTCGTGAATGTTTTCAAAAACTGAGGAATCTAACTCAGCCTAATCAGTTTTTTTTTTCTTCTTTTTTTTCTTTTCTAGTAGTGAAGCCCAAAGAATAGCAACAGCTAGCACAAGCTTTCCTAAAGAATCATTCCAATAATGGTAGCCTTGACAACACCTAAAGTAATATCATACAATGATGGAACAAAAAGTTATTCTAGTAATGTCTTTTTTAACCTTCCTCACCTCACACTAGCACCTTCTACATGCACAAAATTATAGCTCCAATGTGTTGTTGATCTGCTTTAATAAATGTAAACATCTAAAACTTGACTCTGCATTTTGTACATTATTTAACGATTATGTCATCTACAATGTCTGACTATGAAATTTTAGTCCTTATATTCAATAAAGTAAAATAAAAATATTTACTTCAGTATTTCATTAACACATCAAAGAGATAACAAGTTCAAAGGTCATTACAATCACAAATCATAAATGTTCAGTCAGAAATTAAATTACTCAAAACACTTTAAAAACGATCAATTTTTACGTGAACAACTTAAAACTGAGATTTTCTTGCCAAATAGAGTACAAGTTTCTCGAGTATCACTATCCCTGTGATTATCCAGCTTCATCATTTGGATAATCAGCTTGTAGTCACTACATTCCGACACTGCTTTCATCTTAATCTAGACACAATCCATTCATCATCCATATCTTCACTAGTTCCATAGTAATCAATCCTAATCTCAAAAAGGCCTAAGCTTTCGCACATTCAAATTATTCAGCAGGTCATGAATAGCTACTGAATTCATCAATAAAACTCAACATGCAAACATATAAATTAAGTTAACCTATAATATTTAAATGAAACATGTCATGATTTGTAGCAACATGAAAATAAAAATTACAAATAAAATAGTTCATACTTCAGGTAGCTGCAGAGGAGCTTTAACCATGGTTCATCCTTCAAATAATCCCCCAACACTAAGACTACACCAATTACTGTACCATCAAGAGATGTAAATTATTGATTTCACCTGTGGTTTGGAACTATTACTGTTCATTGTGTCAAACTGGACAAACAACAATCAACAAGCTTGTTAAACATGTAAGCTAACTGTACTGTCAAGCTGCCATAGATGGTCGTATATTCAATGAAAAAAAAAACAAAAAAAAAACATATGTTTACATATACTTGTACAGATATATCAGCAGGAAAATTGGAAAAATCATGGATCAATCAATCAAAACAACGAGATAAAGAAGAAATTGAAAAATTAAATCAACAACACAGATTAAAGAACGATCGAAATCAACACAGAAATTCAGAATAAATCAACACAGAAATTCAGCAACTAGGCATGAAACAAACACGCTAGATTACCGAGAGAGATAGAGAGTTGGATTTATACATAGAAAGGAACTTACCGATTATGAATCGATCGGAATCTTTATCAACAGCAAATCAAAATCTTCATCACATGAGAGTGAGATTCAAATCTTCATCACGTCTGATCGAAATCTTCATCAAGTGAGAGTGAGATTTAAGCGAGATTCAAATCTTCATCACCTGAGAGTGAGATTCAATCGAGATTCAAATTTAGTCGAGCGAGAGAGATTTGGATAGTGAGATTCAAGCGAGAGAGAGATTTTCAGAGAGAGAGAGAGAGAGAGATTAGGAAACAACAGGAAATGAGCTACACGACCGTTGGAGACAAATTTGGGAAATTAGAGTGAAAGGGAGAGATAGGTCTAGATGATTTTTTTTTCTTTTTTTTTGTTTTAAAAAAAAGGGTTAAGAACATGATTGGGTTAAATAATTTTGTGATTTTTTTAATGTAATAAGTGATTTTTTGCAATGGTTAAATAATGTTAATTCGTAGAAAGACTGACGCTTTTGTTGTCGGAGGAGGTAGATTCGAATTGGGACTACGTGATTTGAGAGAGATAATGGAGAAGAAAATTGTTAAGACTGATATAAAAGAGAAGGGGATAGCAATTTATTAAGCCCTAGTTTTGCGATTCTGATAGCAAATGTTTGGGTTGGATTTGTCACGACCCAAACCCGCCCCTGTAGGTTTGGCACCATAACCGGCCACTAATCTGTGGATTACCTAAGGCCTCTGAACAGATTAACAAATATAAAGGGGCTGCGGAAGCAATAATGTAAAATAAGCAAGGTCCAATGAGCTGTGATAACGTACATGGGACAGAAGATTCAAAAGCTTATTTATATACATAAACATGCCAGTCAAAATACACTAGTATGCACAAGGTATATCCAGAAAGTACATCCCAAGATCAGACTTTCCAGAACAAATACAAAAGACTAGCATGACATACAAAACAGCCATGGCATTGGCTTCAAGTAGAACCTCCTCGGAAGGCGCAATAGATGGCTGACCAAAACAGAACAGAAGGTCGTCAACTCTGGCTTGGATCACGTGCCGGCTCACCTACATATATAATATAAACTGTGAGCGAATGCCCATTGAATAATAACAGAGTAAAGGGTTTTAATGAATGATGTCCATCACAGAGTTAGAAATCAGAGTTTATATCAGAAACATAATCTTGCCAGAAATAGAGTCTTATGCACATTCAGATTTCAAATCAGAAATAGATTCAGATACATACTCATATTCATATTCAGATTTTGCATAAGATCATACGTGGTACACCCATTAGCTATCAGATCAGGCACGTCTAGAGACCACAGACAGAGTTGGTACCAACGACCATGAAGGTCCATATCTTGCGCGCAAGTAGCCATGGTATTGTTACCCCCAGGCAAGGGCCACATGCAGATTGGCCGCGGTATTGTTACCCCCGGGCGAGGGCCACGTGAACTAAGGGTGCCACAATACTTTTCAGAAAATTGGACATTCATTCATAACTCATAAAGTAGCATTTCAGAAAAACAGATCATATCATATCAGTCAAAAAATACCTAAAGTTAAACATAACTTTACAGAGTTATTACTCACAGTGGGCTCGGAGATAGATAGACAGAGCAGATTGATCAGACAGGACGTGGCACGTAACCTACACGACACATAACGGATACACACTTGAAACACACGTTTTAAATATACCAAAACTTATTTCGTTGGCTCCTAGTGTGTTTCTAATCTCTTATCCTCAATATGGAGTTTTAAACATGGCCTAGGAATGCCTAGGATGGAATGACGATGCGAAAGAACGCCTTAGAAACATTTTCAGGATTTTCAGAAAAACAGGGTCCCGCTCGAGCGTAGGTTTCCCCGCTCGAGCGGACATGCAACAAAGGTCTCCGCTCGAGCGGCAACTCCCCCGCTCGAGTGGACTGCAAAGGTACTGGATGCTCAAAATCCAGGCCCGACGGGCGCTCGACCCCCGGTCGAGTGTGTGACTCAGGTTCCCGCTCGAGCGTGAATACCTCCGCTCGAGCGAACTGTAAACACATGCAAAATGCTGGGAGCTCGATTTCCTCGCTCGAGCGCAACTTCCCCCGCTCGAGCGGGAGTCAAAAATCTGGAATTCCCAAATTTGAGTCCCAACCTCAAATTCAACATTCAACACCCCAAAAACTCATTTTCCTAGGCCAATATTTGAAGAAACACATGGTAACCCATAAAACAACATGTTTAAAGCTTTAATTCAAGAAATCAAGGCCCAAGATTAGTTTAATTAAACACAATTTCCAACCAAAACCCAAGAACTTGAAGATTAATGCAAAACTAACACATGCATGAGTTCTCATGAACTCTAATGTTACAAAACATGACCAAATGCAAGTTTTAACTCAAGGACAAGATGGTTTCATGAACTACATTCAAATTATACACATGCATGAAAGAAATTCTTGAAGAACAACCTCAAAATGCAAAGAAAGGCATATGCATGCATGAACTTCTACTCAACTCAACACTTTAATCTAACTCTTGACTCAACTCCCTCAATTACCAAGTACCATGCAAGAATCTACTAAATTTCATGATCAAGAAGGGAAATTCTCTACCTTAAGTCTTCAATTCCAAGTGTACTAGCCCAATTTTTGCATCCAAGCTTCAACTCTTCTAAGACCCAAGCAAAATCCCTAGATGAATTCACTTCCTAGCTCTCTCTCTCTCTCTCTAGTCGGCTGTATCAAGGAAAAGTGGCTGAGGAAATGTTTTGTAATTAAGTGAAATAAGGCTCAAGTGATGGTATAG
Source organism: Camellia granthamiana (assembly GCA_036172215.1). Lineage (NCBI taxonomy): Eukaryota > Viridiplantae > Streptophyta > Magnoliopsida > Ericales > Theaceae > Camellia > Camellia granthamiana. Next base: position 418,831 of record JAXFYN010000128.1, read on the forward strand.
AGACAAGCCACTAAGTGGCAAAATGGTAATAAAGCAACTAGAGTGTTTTAGCATTATTTAATCTAATTTATCCTTACCAAATCAAAGTTCAACTAAATTTACCATAAAATTCTATAAACCCTAACTAGCACATAACACTAATCGATTTCGTAATCGGGCGCCGATAAGGCCTTCAATTCGCATTTTAAAGCATAAGTTACGAATAGATAATTTAGCGATCGAACAGATAGAAACACATAAATAATGCCATGCACATGCAATTAAATTCCGGATTTCCTCTAAATTACCATTAGGCATAATTAAGTACCAATTAATGTTAATCAGGGTTGGGGTTATTACAGTCTTCCTCCCTTAAAAGAGTTTGGTCCCCAAACTCGAATTACCTTCATTCTGGAAAAATATCAGGTTCAATGGAAATAGTTCCGGGTATCTTTTCATCATATCTTCTTCTGTTTCCCAAGTCACATAGGTCCTTCCGTGATTTTGCCAGTCCACTTTTACCAACGGTATCTCTTTGTTTCTTAGTCTCTTGATCCTGTGGTTCACAATTTGGATAGGTCTTTCCTCATAAGTGTAGTCATCTTTCAAAAGTACATGTGTCGGTTCGATGACGTGGAGTGGATCTCTCAGATATTCCCGAAGCATCGATACATGAAAAACGTTATGCATATGTTCCATTAGTGGAGGTAAGGCTATCCGATACGACACCGGGTTGATCTTTTCGAGAACTTCGTAAGGTCCAACATACCTTGGCACCAGTTTTCCTTTCACACCGAATCGAGTTTGGCCCTTCATCGGGGTCACTTTGATGAACACATGGTCCCCAACTTCGTATTCCCTATCTCTCCTGCGAATATCAGCATAGCTTTTCTGTCGACTCTGTGTAGTTTTCAGACGCTGTTGTATCAGTTTCACTTTCTCAGTTGTTTCTTGCACAAGTTCTGGCCCCAACAAAGGTCTATCACCTACTTCAGCCCAACATATTGGAGAACGGCACTTCCTTCCATACAAAGCCTTATAAGGCGCCATTTCAATGCTGGAATGGTAGTTGTTGTTGTACACGAATTCAGCTAATGGCAAGTATGTCTCCCAATTTCCCTGGAAGTCTAACACACACATTCTGAGCATATCCTCCAGAGTTTGGTTAGTTCGTTCAGTTTGGCCATCTGTCTGTGGGTGGTAGGCACTGCTTAGTCTCAGTTCAGTTCCCAAAGCCTGTTGCAAACTCTGCCAAAATCTCGATACAAACTTTGAGTCCCTGTCAGACACAATAGATACTGGCACTCCATGCAATCTCACAATTTCAGTCATATAGATATTGGCCAATTTGTCAGCATTTTAGATAGTTTTGACAGGCAAAAAATAAGTAGACTTAGTTAAACGGTCAACTATAACCCAAATAGAGTCCATACCTCGAGAAGAACGAGGCAAACCCATGATGAAGTCCATGGTGATGTGCTCCCATTTCCATTTCAGTATTGGGAGTGGTTGTAACAAACCGGCAGGTCGTTGATGTTCAGCTTTCACCTGTTCGCACTGTAGACATCTGGCTACAAAGTCTGCAATACTCTTTTTCATTCCAGGCCACCAAAAATTCTGTTTCAAATTATGGTACATCTTCGTGTTCCCCGGATGCATAGCAAATTTACTACTGTGAGCTTCGATCATAACACGTTTCCTCAAATCATAGCAATCAGGCACACAAAGACGGTTCTGAAATTTCAGTACATCATTTTCAAACACGAATCCCGACCTTGGCTTTGAGTTAAATTCCTCCATAATCTTCTTCAGGTATTCATCTTCACACTGTTTTTGTTTGATCTCATCAAGAATAGTAGGTTGAGCAGAGATAGCAGATAAAGTCCACCTTGTTCTGGATCAATCAACAACTCCTTTCGGTTAGACAGCAAACATGACAAATTCGCACTGGATTTTCGGCTCAAGGCATCTGCCACGGTATTAGCCTTTCCTAGGTGATACAAGATTTGTAGATCATAATCCTTGATTAACTCTAACCATCGCCTCTGTCTCATATTCAATTCCTTTTGGATGAAGAAGTACTTCAAACTTTTATGGTCGGTGTACACCTCGCAAGTTACCCCATACAAGTAGTGATGTCATATTTTCAAAGCAAACACTACAGCTGCTAATTGAAGATCGTGTGTTGGGTAATTCTTTTCGTGAGGTCATAGTTGTCTGGAGGCATTGGCAATCACCCTTCCGTTTTGCATTAGTACACACCCCAAGCCTTTATAAGAAGCATCACTGTACACTTGAAACCCATCAGTACCATTAGACAAAGTTAAGATTGGTGCAGTCACTAACTTGGTTTTCAGTTCCTGGAAAGCTGTCTCTCTTTGTTCAGTCCAGTCAAATGGCACATTTTTCTGAGTTAATTGAGTCAATGGCAAGACAAGCTTGGAAAAGTCTTTCACAAATCTTCGGTAGTAACCTGCAAGTCCCAGAAAACTTCAGACTTCTGTTACATTTGTTGGTCTAGGCCAATCCATAATAGCTTCAATTTTCTAAGGGTCCACAGAAACACCATCCTTGTTGATCACATGACCCAAAAATGCCACACTGTCAAGCCAGAATTCACACTTGGACAATTTAGCATACAGTTTCTTTTCCCTCAAAATCTGTAAGGTGGTTCTCAAATGATTCTCATGTTCTTCCCTGTCTTTAGAATAAATCAGAATATCATCAATAAATATAACAATAAAGTCATCTAGATATGATTTAAACACCCTATTCATAAGATCCATGAAAGCAGCAGGTGCATTGGTCATCCTAAACGGCATTACTAAGAATTCATAATGTCCATATCTAGTTTGGAATACAGTTTTCTCTATGTCTTCGGCTCTAACCTTTAATTGATGATACCCAGACCTGAGGTCAAGTTTAGAGAACACTTGGGCACCTTGAAGTTGATCGAATAAGTCATCTATTCGGGGCAGGGGATATTTGTTCTTGATAGTCACTTTGTTCAATTCCCGGTAATCTATACACAGTCTCAAAGATCCATCCTTCTTTTTGACAAACAAGACTGGAGCACCCCAAGGTGAAGTACTCGGACGAATAAAGTTCTTGTCTAACAGTTCCTGAAGTTGGGTTTTCAATTCTTTCAATTTAGAGATAGACATTCTATAGGGGGTCTTGGAAATAGGTTGTGTCCCCGGTAACACCTCGACAGTGAACTCAATCTCCCTATCAACTAAGTCCCCAGGCAAGTCAGTTGGAAACACATCAGGGAAGTCACAAACAATGGGGATTGTTTCTACGGTAGCACCGTCAGATGATTCCGTCCGTATACAACACAGATAACCCCTACACCCCTTCCTAAGGAGTTTTGCAGCTTTCATAGCTGAAATCAAATATGGGGGATGAACTACCCCATTCCCACTAAAAATAAATTCATGCATACCTGGCGGTCTAAACACAACAGTTTTATTTGCACAGTCAATGGTAGCACAATATTTAGTTAACCAGTCCATCCCCAAAATACAATCAAAATGATTAATGTCCAAGGGTAGTAAGTCTACATACAACATCATATCGCCAATCATGACATCACATGCCAGATAAACATGAGCACACATCATAGAATCCCCTGATGGCATGGATACAGATAACACATATGTCATTTGTTCTAGTGGTCTAGTCAATTTTCGGGAGAAAGCATGCGATACATAGGAATGTGTAGAACCAGAATCTATTAGTACACAAGCATTTTGAGAACATACAGAGAGTGTACCTGACACCACAGTATAGGTGTTGGGTACGTCACCCGGCACTAAGGCAAACACTCTCCCTTGCCTTAATGTTTCGTTGCTTGCATTCCCTCTAACATCGGTCCTTGCATTTGATCTTGCTGTAGAAACAGACCCGGTGGAACTTGTCATAGGACGGTGTACCTCATTGGATCTCATTGGGCAATCTCTCACCATGTGGCCAATCTTGCCACAGCGAAAACACGCACCTGAGGTTCGATGACAGGCACCCCTGTGTTTCCTTCCGCAGTTGGGGCAGTTTGGAGTAGACCCACTACTTTGGCTAGAACTACTGTAGGATCCTGTGTTTTGCCTTTTTGGACCTGACCGGCTTTTCTTGAAACTGAATCCGGTCCTCTTCCCTCTCCATTCTGTTGTCGGTGCAGTAGTTTGTTTCTTTGCGGCTAAAATGGATTCTGCCATTAATGCCCTATCTAAGACGCTCACGTATGTGGGTAGGTTCAGGACTCCCACCCTATCTAGTATGTCCAGATCCAATCCATCTTCGAACTTGCGGGCCTTCTTGTAATCTGTATCTACCATATGGGGAGCAAACCTGGCTAACTTGGTAAACTTGGCCTTATACTCGGCTACAGACATTCTGCCCTGTTTGAGTTCCTGAAATTCTGAAACCTTCCGGTTCCTGAAGCACTGAGGAAAATACTTGTCATAGAAAATTGCGTTAAACTGAGTCCATGTCATATTTCCGTGATCATTTCGAATCAACAACCACCACCTTCGAGCTTCATCCTTCAGAGTATAGGTGGCTAGGAGGACTTTTTGGATTTCTGAACAAGGAAACACCTCATACAATTTCTCCATTTCAAGCAACCACGTCTCCGCTTTCAAAGGTTCAATTCCACCATAGAACATTGGCGGCTTCATTTTCAAGAACTTCTGTGTCAAATTAATGATATCATTGTTATCGGCCTCAGCTTGTACCGGCGGAGGCGGAGGGGGCAAGGGTTGTTGTCTTTGTTGCTGTGTCAAGGTTTTAGTCAAAGCTGCTAACATTTGTTCCACTCGGCCCATGCGAGCCTCTAACGATTCACTTTCACCACTTCCTCTTGCATTGTCCATCTTGCTATACAGATCAAATGATAATAAACATAGGCATGATCTTATTCTTTTCCTTCAAGTTAGTTATTCAAATGTAAATTCAGTCTTAATATTTAGTTGCATTATCACACACTCACACATGCAGATGGAATGCCCCTAATGCTTACTAGGACATCCTAAGCTCATACGGACCTGTGTGTGCGGTATAACTCGTGCTCTGATACCACTCTGTCACGACCCAAACCCGCCCCTGTAGGTTTGGCACCGTAACCGGCCAGTAATCCGTGGATTACCCAAGGCCTCTGAACAGATTAACAAATATAAAGGGGCTGCGGAAGCAATAACGTAAAATAAGCAAGGTCCAATGAGCTGTAATAACGTACATGGGACAGAAGATTCAAAAACTTATTTATATACATAAACATGCCAGTCAAAATACACCAGTATGCACAAGGTATATACAGAAAGTACATCCCAAGATCAGACTTTCCAGAACAAATACAAAAGACTAGCATGATATACAAAACAGCCATGGCATTGGCTTCAAGCAGAACCTCCTCGGGAGGCGCAACAGATGGCTGACCAAAACAGAACAGAAGGCCGTCAACTCTGGCCTGGATCACGTGCTGGCTCACTTACATATATAATATAAACTGTGAGCGAATGCCTAGTGAATAATAGCAGAGTAAAGGGTTTTAATGAATGATGTCCATCACAGAGTTAGAAATCAGAGTTTATATCAGAAACATAATCTTGCCAGAAATAGAGTCTTATGCACATTCAGATTTCAAATCAGAAATAGATTCAGATACATGCTCATATTCATATTCAGATTTTGCATAAGATCATACGTGGTACACCCATTAGCTATCAGATCAGGCACGTCTAGAGACCACAGACAGAGTTGGTACCAACGACCATGAAGGTCCATATCTTGCGCGCAAGTAGCCACGGTATTGTTACCCCCAGGCAAGGGCCACATGCAGATTGGCCGCGGTATTGTTACCCCCGGGCGAGGGCCACGTGAACTAAGGGTGCCACAATACTTTTCAGAAAATTGGACATTCATTCATAACTCATAAAGTAGTATTTCAGAAAAACAGATCATATCATATCAGTCAGAAAATACTTAAAGTTAAACATAACTTTACAGAGTTATTACTCACAGTGGGCTCGGAGATAGATAGACAGAGCAGATTGATCAGACAGGACGTGGCACGTAACCTACACGACACATAACAGATACACACTTGAAACACACGTTTTAAATATACCAAAACTTATTTCGTTGTCTCCTAGTGTGTTTCTAATCTCTTATCCTCAATATGGAGTTTTAAACATGGCCTAGGAATGCCTAGGATGGAATGAGGATGCAAAAGAGCGCCTTAGAAACATTTTCAGGATTTTCAGAAAAATAGGGTCCCGCTCGAGCGCAGGTTTCCCCGCTTGAGCGGACATGCAACAAAGGTCTCCGCTCAAGCGGCAACTCCCCCGCTCGAGCGGACTGCAAAGGTACTGGATGCTTAAAATCCATGCCCGACGGGCGCTCGACCCCTGGTCGAGCGTGTGACTCAGGTTCCCGCTCGAGCGTGAATACCTCCGCTCGAGCGGATTGTAAACACATGCAAAATGCTGGGAGCTCGATTTCCCCGCTCGAGCGCAACTTTCTCCGCTCGAGCGGGAGTCAAAAATCTGGAATTCCCAGATTTGAGTCCCAAGCTCAAATTCAATATTCAACACCCCAAAAACTCATTTTCGTGGGCCAATATTTGAAGAAACACATGGTAACCCATAAAACAACATGTTTAAAGCTTTAATTCAAGAAATCAAGACCCAAGAGTAGTTTAATTAAACACAATTTCCAACCAAAATCCAAGAACTTGAAGATTAATGCAAAACTAACACATGCATGAGTTCTCATGAACTCTAATGTTACAAAACGTGACCAAATGCAAGTTTTAACTCAAGGACAAGATGGTTTCATGAACTACATTCAAATTATACACATGCATGAAAGAAATTCTTGAAGAACAACCTCAAAATGCAAAGAAAGGCACATGCATGCATGAACTTCTACTCAACTCAACACTTTAATCTAACTCTTGACTCAACTCCCTCAATTACCAAGTACCATGCAAGAATCTACTAAATTTCATGATCAATAAGGGAAATTCTCTACCTTAAGTCTTCAATTCCAAGTGTACTAGCCCAATTTTTGTATTCAAGCTTCAACTCTCCTAAGACCCAAGCAAAATCCCTAGATGAATTCACTTCCTAGCTCTCCCTCTCTCTCTAGTCGGCTGTATCAAGGAAAAGTGGTTGAGGAAATGTTTTGTAATTAAGTGAAATAAGGCTCAAGTGATGGTGTAGAGACAAGCCACTAAGTGGCAAAATGGTAATAAAGCAACTAGAGTGTTTTAGCATTATTTAATCTAATTTATCCTTACCAAATCAAAGTTCAACTAAATTTACCATAAAATTCTATAAACCCTAACTAGCACATAACACTAATCGATTTCGTAATCGGGCGCCGATAAGGCCTTCAATTCGCGTTTTAAAGCATAAGTTACGAACAGATAATTTAGCGATCGAACAGATAGAAACACATAAATAATGCCATGTAGATGCAATTAAATTCCGGATTTCCTCTAAATTACCATTAGGCATAATTAAGTACCAATTAACATTAATCAGGGTCGGGGTTATTACAGGATTGTGCTGTTGAAGAGATCTATTGGGCCTAGTGATCAGGCCCGCCTAAATAGTTAGTTGCTTAAGGCCCGTTATTGCATGAATAATTATCATGTTTTTTAAAAATTTAGTGGTGCTTTCTTGAAAATTTCTTGTTGAATTTAATAATTACATGATTCAATGAAAATGAATATAATGAACAAATCATAAAACATTATCAAATAGCGATAGTAACTTGACTTCACTATGTGGTATTCTAGTTTATTTACTTCCTTTCACTGAAAATTAAAAGGATAATTTATTTGATTCAAGTTCATAAAAATTTCATTATTTTTTTTAAAAAATATTAATAATCATTATTTATGTGAATGATTATATTAAACATCCATGCTCTAATCTAATTTAAAGGGATAATAAGATCAAAACTATTCATAATAATTCTTTTGCTTCCATTATATTTAAATTGTGCTTGTGTTATTCATATTAATATTGAATTTATATTACAAAAACTTTAGTTTTGTGACAGTCCAAAGTGTCGCTGAAAAAAGCCTATACAGGCATTTTTCAATAGAGCAGCATTTTCAACAATTTTTTTACTTTCAATGCATTGTAAACCATATAATCTTAATTTGAGATTTTCATGTCTATATTTATTATCATATTATATAATGAAAAATTGTACATTGAATTTGAGCAAAGATTATAGCCATCCATTCTACTCATGTTTCACGTTTGTGCTTGCAAAAAAATAAGTTTTGTATTTGAATTTTAACTTAAATAAAAATTTACACCTGATTTGTTTAAGAGGGAGATATTTTATTTATTTTTTGATATTTGATACAATAAAAAACATAAATTAATTTGAAAAAATGTTTTTTATAATCAACGAAAAATAAGTCTATGTGAGTAAAAAAATATTTTCAACCTTTAAAATAAAAAAAAACATTTTTCAGAATAAAATTTTGTTAATATCACATCACACCATCATCACCGCCACCGCCACTCTACCACCATGCCACCTTTTTCACCTTTACTTTCGTTTCACCACCGCCACTCACCTCTTTTACCTTCACTTTCATTCCACCACCACAACCACCACTCTCAAACGTATAAAAATGTTTTTTCTAAAAGAAAATATCCATAAAACATATGTTTTAGGCGCAAACAAATCAAGTGTTATACTAGGAAATAGTTACAAATATTATTTTTTTCCTTCACAAATTAAACTAGGAAATGCTAATGAGTGAACCATGGGAAAATGAAGTCCACATATCGATCCCTCATTTCCCGCCATACATCGAAACCCTTCACCCAAGTATGTATTCTTCTTTCTCAATTCCACTTCTACAATTCGAAAAAAGTTTCACACCAAATCCAAACCCAACTCAACCACTCTCCTCTACAAAACCCACCACAATTCTTAGCTCACACACCAAAATCCAATCCTTAATCACAAAGCCCACCTCTCAAAACATCCAAATTCCTCAAAAATGGGCTTAGTTTTCAAAAAAATCGATGTCGAAACCTCCAAATTCGAACTCATCAAATCCACCGACGACTACGAGATCCGCAAATACTCTCTCTCAGTGATCACCGAGGTCACATACGATCCAGCCCACTTCAAAGGAAACAAAGACGGCGGTTTTATGATCCTCGCCAATTACATCGGCGTTGTTGGAAATCCCGGGAATTCCACGACAGAGAAGATCACAATGACAGCTCTGATGATAACCCAATCGTCGTCGGAGAAGATTCCGATAACAGCTCCGGTGGTGACGAAGGAAGTGGAGGATAAAGAGAAGAAGATGATGACTATGCAGTTTATATTGCCAGAGAAGTATAGGAAGCTGGAGGAGGCGCTGAGGCCGGTGGACAAGAGGGTGGTGATTAGAGAGGAGGGGAAGATGAAGTATGGGGTGGTGAAGTTTGGTGGTGTGGCAACGGAGGAGGTGGTGGTGAAGAAGGTGTAGGAGCTGAGGAAAGGGTTGGAGAGACATGGGTATAAGGTGATTGAGGAGTTCTTGGTGGCTAGGTACAACCCTCCTTGGACTTTGCCTGCCTTTAGGACTAATGAAGTCTTGTTACCCATTGAGTGATTTTCTAGTGTTTTGGGGGGTTTGTGATTGAGTGATTTCCTAATTTAGTTGCATACTTTTGTCATCTATTTTGCTTTTGTTTTGTTCTTGACATTGATGCATGATAATTTAGTTTATGTATGTGCAAGAAAAAGTTGTTTGTTGTTGGATGACTTTGAACATCTTGGCTCTTTGTTTAGATGGAATGAATGTTTCAATGGCTTGTTATTTTGTCGCTTTTAACAATTTGTCTCGTGGATATAATGAAGCTGAATTCTTATTGTCTAGCTGCATTATGCACACCATTTTAGAAACCTGAGCTACATTATGCACACAAAATACTAGAAGAAGAAGTGGAGTAAATTTGGGGTATAAAAACCTAAAACTAAGATGTTGGATTAGTCGATATTGAGACATCAAACTTGTTTGTTTCTCAACATGGTCACTAAACTTGATCTATAAACACCCCAAATGTTGCATTTGCACATGAAGAAAGTATAAGAGAGGAAAAGGAAGATTCAAAGCCACCATCACAATTTCTTACTAGACAAACCATCTCTCATTTTGAGCAACGTATAAATTGTGACAAAAGAAAATAATTTTGACAAATGTGGAAGAACTTTCTATTATGATATTTAATCAAATATTACATCCAACTTTGTGAGAAAGCCTTATTTAACAAATGAATTTTGACAATCAAAGAAAGAATAATGAATAGATTATGAACTTGGAAGTACTCCACATTCACATGGAGAGTTTCACTATGCTTTGTAACTGACCTGTGTGCATTATTATCAATGATCTATAACCTTCTCTGCTTCTTCCCATGTATGTTCTTGATCTATTTTGTACATCAAAACTAAAACTTGCTTCTGGAACAATCAAATTAACCTCGAGACTCTCCTCTACCCTGTTGGCTGCCATCACCACTCCTGAATTCTGAAAAATATAGTTTTTTTTTAAAACCCATATTGGCCACCTTCAAAGCACGGGGTTTTTATACTTAACAGGAGAGGCAAATTTATATTTCTAACTAAAACTAAAACACTATCTGTGTGAAGCAGCCAATAGATTTGGTCTATGGTCAAGTTGCTCTTGAGAACTATTACAGACATAACCAGGAAAAGGATTTACATAAAAATTCTCCTCTAGCCTTGGTGATTCTCTCGGCAATCTAAGATATGGTGCTCTAAGTCTATCTGAGTGCAACCTCTTAACCTCTGAAGAAAACTCTTCCCAAGACATAGCACCCTCATCCAAATGATCAATCAATCTAATAAAAAAAATTTTGAAAATGAAAAAATGTCAAATATTAGTAATCTAACTTAAAATTTAAGGGTGAAAGTACCAATAGAAAAGTGCCTAAGACAATGTACCTGTCGGGGTTTGTGGTCTTTGGAAATCCTTCAAACTGTCTATGCCCTTGCACCACCTTTGCCATGTACCCATCATATGTGTAAACAAAAACATCACTTTCTAGTGTCATGATATAATCCAAGGCAGCAAGACGGTTCTGATACTGCTTGAAAGGCTGCAACTCTTCTTCGGTTGCAAGAGTGGAGTGAGAGAAGACATTTGGGTACTCTAAGGAGGCCCATATCACACGAGTGTTCCAGAAGGTTAACCATTGCTTTCAGAAGAGATGAAACCCTTGAAGGAGATCCATTATCCGAGGTATTGGCTTAGTCTTGAAAGGGTTCAGAACCACGAACCTAAAGACCAATTTGAGCTTGGATAGAAAGGGTTCGAATCTACGAACCTAGAGATCCAAAGCGCTTGGTGTAGAGACCCCATTTTTGACCGTCCTCAAGACTTGGACGTCACCGTTGGAACACTCGGTGATTACCCATGATTGTGTTTGTTTTGAGTTCCTGGAGGTCCCGGCTGCGCGTCGTGCCTCAGGATCTCTCAACCGGCTTGTTCTGTGCTTGGTTTTGCACCAAGGACTTGTGTGTTTTGTACCTGAGGGTAGGGAGTGGCTTGTTAGCTCCCCCTGAAACCCACCGGCTGCCCCCACACCCCACCGGCAGTCCTTTGATTCCACCGGCAGTGTTTTGTCAACATTAACTGCCGGTCGGCACTGTATGTTGCCGACCGGCACTATTGTGTGCTGGTGACCTTTTTTGCTGGCCGGTTTGCACCCTTTGCACCTTCCTGGCTTGGTGCATGCCAGCTGTGCCAGCTGGAATGCACCATCACCACTCCCTATGCACGGGTTAGCCCTTATGAGCCTTTGAACCCCCTAAACCTTCTAGAAGGGTGACCCCTTTTGGCCAAGCTTCTTGGGGAAGCTTGGCCAGCTGTTCTAGCTTCTCTTAGAAGCCTAGAACCTTTTGCACCTTTGGCCCCTTTTTGTTTGGCTTCTTGGAGAAGCCAAGACCCTTTACTTGGCCTATATAAGCACCATTCCTCTCCCTTTGAGAGGGGTTATCCATTTTGATCAAAAAACCAGAGCTTCTATATCTATATATCTGTGTTATACTCTCTCTCTCTCTCTCTATATCTCACTCTCTCTCACCCTTGTGTGTGTGTTTTAAGCCTAAATAGTGTGTTTTTATCTCACTTTTGCACTAATACACACACCATTGCACCTTAGCTCGAGATTGGGAGGCTTGGAGGGTTGTTTGTTGAGTTTGTGGACTGGTTTTGATCAATAAAAGAGGGCTGCACCACCTGTTCTTCAAGGGTTCTTCAAGGGTGAGCAACTTACTTTAGTTTCCCCATTCTTGCAACAAGTTTTTACCTATCTTGCTTTGTGTATAACTGAAAAAAGTCTTAGATTTTCTTGCTTTTGAACTTTCATTAAGGTCATTTTATGGTTTGAGTGCAAACTCACCCTCTTAGGCCTTAACTTGGCTTATTTGGTGTCCTTACTTTGAGTCTTGTTTGCTTGGTTGTTTTGATCTTCTCACCACTGAAAACCAGTGGGTTTTAGTGGTAAGGAAGTTGGTTTGAAGTCTTGTATAGGGGAGGGACACCCCTCTCCCCTTTGTCCCTTTCTTGCCTTTGTCTTTGGCCAAAAGGGTAGCATGCATGAGTAGTTGCATTTAGCTTCATTTCAGAGTTTTTTTGGGTGTTTTGGAGCATGTTTAACCTCTGTCTAATGTGGGTTTGTTGGCCCTTAACATGCTTTTTATACTTGCTTTGTAACCCTCCATTTTGCTTGGAAATGTGCCATGCCATTAGCCTAGTATACCCTCATGTTTTAGCTTAGCATGTTGAAGTATTTGACCATGATTTGCCATGTTTTAGATCTGTTAGCCACTGATTTTGCCATGTTTGGCATGCTTAATGTAGTTGCTTTGCATTGTTGCTTGTAAGCCTTGGGTATGTGATCCATGAACATGCATTGGTTAGGATATTTAGATGATTTGGAATCATTTAATATGTCATTTCAGTCCCTATACCATGCTTATATGCCTCCATGTGTCATCTCTTTCATGCTTTGAAACATTGGTCCTTTATGCCTAGGAATGGACATTGTGCATGCTTGCATATTTAAGGCATTTAGGACTACCATGTCAAGGGGTTTGGGTGTGTTTTTGCATGCTAAATATCTGTTTTTGGTTGTCCAACATGTGCCATGAGTGGTCATGTTAATGGTAGTAAGATGCTCTCTTTGGTGCCTTAGGTTTAGGCTCATTAACTTGCATGCTTGCATAGCATCTTGCCCATGTTTTTGGGCATGTTTTGCCACTGTTTTGGAGAGGTTTGAGGTCTGTCCCTCATGGCTTGAGTCCACCATTGCACATATGTCTAATGTTTGTTGCATACTTGATTAGCAAAGCCTTGTTATATGCTAGCTCTTTTACAAGAATTGTCCATGTTTGCATTATACTTTGCATTTTGCATGCCTAGTATTGCACACTTGCCATAACATGTTGCATTGCATTTGGTACGCCTTGCATTTTTGCATCATGTTACATTGTTGAGCCATGTTGCATACATGCATTCCATGGCTTGGTTTGGGGTGTCAAACCAAGTGTAAGGGTTGAGAGGAGTTCACACTACAAGTGGTGCAACTTGTCTCAACTCTTGGTCACTAAGGCCCTTGATCTTGACATGATAGGGACTTAGTTCTCAATTTTTTATTTTATTTTTTTTGCATGCATTCCCATCAAAATGCAAGCTTGGTCTTTTAGGCCATCATGCACCAAGATGCATAATTGATGGCCCAAGAACCAAGGGTCATGCTTCCTTGAGTCCCATACATGATAGGGAGCATTGGCCATGCTTACATTTGCTCAAAACTCAATGTCATGCACTGTCTGTCTGCTGTTGCTATCAAAACTGTCCTCTGCAGGAATTTTCTGCCGACCGGCAGTATATAGTGCCGACCGGCACTATATGGGAGGCCGATAAACTCCTAATCAGCCGATAGAAATTTTGGATGGCCGGTGGGCACTTCCTCCAGCCGATGGTGTACAACAGCATGCAAGGAAGGTATTCTAGGACTTTGGCAATTTTTGGAGAGACAGGGCAGCAAGAACAGAGGCAACAGTGCTATGGTACGGTTTTTCCGGGCGAGTCGGAGTCGAGCATGCATCATTCGCGCATCCCGAGGCGAGGCTGCGGCCTTTTCTATTCTACATTTAATTTATTAATTAAATTAGAAATTTTGTAATAATTTATTTTGTATTCGGACTGTATTATTTTGGACTGTATATTCTTTCAGTCGCTCCGTGTGAGGGCGCATTTGTAATAAGCGTGCGTGGGTGTGTGTATGTCTTCCAACCCCACGTCTTTCTTCCCTTTTATTTACCTGCTTATGATGGTAAATTAGGGCATATTTAAATTAGCATAACAATATGATAGCATGCGTGCATTCATTCATCTGTTTTGCATGCATCGGGCTCGGTACATCATACAAACTGCATCGTATTTCAATTCCAAATTGAATACATGTTATTTGTAGCATTCCACATGCCATGTTTAGGATAGCCGAGCCTGTCTAGATTGCATTCCCGCACGTGTTGCATTAGCCACTTAACATGAACTAGGGTCATGCATATGATTACTAACTAGTTTCTGTTTTGGCTTGGAGTACTAGGTAAGCTTTTATGCTTTAGCATCTCGCATGCGTGTGAATGTTAACATGACAGTATGCTTACCATGCGGCTAAGTGCTTATGTGATAAACTGTTTGAATGCCTGTGAGTGGAGGTTGGATTGCTTGAGTTGGAAAAACTCGTTGAAATCCGTATTTTAGCCTACTTGCGAGTAGCAAATTCCAAAGCGTTTTCAAAACCAACGGATATGCAATGCTTATTTCCAAATTAGGCGATCTAGTCTATACTTGTTTGCTGTGCGCATAACATAGTAATTCTAGGCTAATAACCGGAATAAGAACACACAATGTTTTCAAAATAAGATATCATGGTTAGTAGAGGCCGGTCTTTGACCGGGCGAGAGGGGGTGCTCATAGCTGACCTTCCCCAATCGTACCTAAGTTCCCGAGCCGAGGCAACTTTGGTGATGACGGACACGTGGCCTTTGGCATCGAGTCAGGGTTTCCTAAATTCCCTCATTAAAAATATTTAGGTGGCGACTCTGTATCTGGCAAAGCAGTCCATGTTTGGCACTTCTTTTCAAAATCTGTTTTTCTTCAAAACGATTTGCCAGAGTTGGACTCTTTGGTTCAGATTTAGAACCGTGACGAAATTGAGTCCTTTGAACTGTAGTGACCCAATATCAAACCAGAATGGGGGGGACTCGCACTCCTCGCCTGGGATGCGTTCGGGGACGTCTACACTTGGCTTCGCATGGATTCAGACACAATCTAGAAGCTGCTCCATTAATGAGTCTCAGAACACTTGCGAGCTCGAAGCTTTCTGGGATCTACGCACCAGAACCAGGGGCGTAATGGAGTTCGAACAAAGGACCCGATCCCGAGGACGGTGAGTGAATATAAATTCACTCTTCGGTTAAACTAGCCTATACTTGGGTCGAGGTGGCATGATCTAGGGGGTCCTTGAGACTCAACAATATTTGCGGTAGGGCGTTCTCTTGAACTACCCTTAACCCTTTTGCGGTAAGACATCCTCTTGGACTACCCTTAACCCTTTGGGATGATTGGTGAACATTGGTTAGGTGTGGCTAAGAAGAAGGGTTCACCGAGAGGTTGATCTCCTCTTCGGGGTTTTCTTCATCCTCGGAGAGGTCACTTACTCGGACAAGGTGGTTAGAGAGAATATTTCCATGTACCTTGCACATGAGCTCCATCCTATATCATGAGGTGCCTATAAATAGCACCCACCCATAGCTTTACAAGGGATGAATTTTGGAGAGACATTTTTTGGGAAAGAACTAATTTCCCTTCTCAATTATCTACCTTGAGAGTGAAAGTGGGAAATCTATGGGAGAGCCTTGCCATTATTCTCTCTCTAATTACTTTGCCTTCTTCTTCACCCAATCTCTTATCTCCATCATCTCTTTGCTATTGTGTTTCTAGTTGCGCCCGTTGAAGAATCTAAGCCTCTCATCCAAGGTTCTGAAAAGCGGTTGCGGTAGCCGTAACGGTGGCGGTGGCGCGGTTGCTGTTGCGGGGTGTAAAGGCCGTAGCGCAACGGTTACGGTAACTGGAACCGTGAATTTTTTTATTTTTCGCACAATTTGAAAAAAACTTACCACACATTTTTTTTCCATGATCATATTTATTGGGTTTTAAAATAAATATTGATCAATTTTTATAAATTTTTTAAGTTTGATCCAATATATTTCATATTTTTAAATCACTATAAACTGAGTTTTTTACATTTTATTTTAATAATTAATGACTTTATATTATACAAAAAATCAATCACTAACTATTATATATAAAATAAACAATGACAAAAGTAAGAGAATAAATAAAAACCTAAATATATATATATTAATCAAGCCAAATAGATAATGACCACACTTATTATTATTATTATTATTATTATTATTATCATTAAACAATATATAGATAGACACACACAAATAAAATGGTTGAGTGATAGCAACGGAATAGAATAGCATAGGTCTTACAACTTCAACAAATCAATAACATGTTCTTCATCTTCCTCTTTCTCTCTCTCTCTCTCTCTCTATATCTCTTGTTCCTTCATCTTCCCTCTTCACTCTCTATCTCTCTTCTCCCATGTTTAACCTTTTTTTTTTGTTGTGTTTTTTCGAAAAAAGCAATTCGGAACCGTTACGTAACGGTGCGTAACAGGCCGTTACGGCCGTTACGACCGCTATAGCAGCCTCTACGGCCGATATATCTGTGAATCTCAATCACACTGCAAAAGCGGCAGTAACGAGTGACGGTAACTACCACAACCATTATGTAACGGCGTTACGTAACGGTTGCGGCCGCTTTTTAAAACCTTGCCACCACAGCATGAAATCTGGCGTGTCCATGCTTCATAGATAGCAACTGAATACAACTTTAACAAATTAATAACATGTTCTTCATCATCCTATTCTCTCTCTCTATCTCTTGTTCCTCCATCTTCCCTCTTCTCTCTATCTCTCTTCCCCTATTTTTAACTTTTTCTTTCTTTTTTCTTTTTGTGTTTTTTCGAAAGAAGCAATTTGGAACCATTACGTAACGGTACGTAACAGGCCGTTACGGCACCGTTACGACCGCTATAGTAGCCGCTACGGTCGATACACCTGTGAATCTCAATCACACTGCAAAAGCAGCCGTAATGGGTAGCGGTAACTACCACAACCGTTACGTAACGGCGTTACGTAACGGTTGCGGCCACTTTTTAAAACCTTGCTCTCATCATTTCTAGAGAATTTGAGTTTTCTTCAAAGATCTTTGAATTTTTAGACCACATTCTTGAACCCTCTCATACATTTGGCGACTCCACCGGGGAGGCGGATTGGTTAATAGTCTCAACAAGATCTGAAATCTACACAACTCTAGTGAAGATGGCGAGAGAGGAAGAAGTTCATCAACAAGGCTCTTCCAATGGTGGTAATGAGAGGACTCAAGTTCAAGATGCATCTCTTATCCTTGAAGCCATTCAAGGACTCCAACACACTCAACAAGAGATTCTCACAACCCTTCAAAATCTCACTCACACCATGTTGGTGATGGGTTCGAATTTCGTACCACCAGCAACAAATGGAGGTCAAGTCGGCGTTGACAAGCATCAACAACTTTATGGTGATGTTGGGAATGGTCAAAACCATCAAGACCCACCCCCAATTCTCCTTGAAGTTGCTCAAAATGGTGTGCAAAATCAAGTGTTAGGAGGAACAAGTCATGGCCAACTTGTGGCTCATGGAGCGCAAAATCACGCACCTGGAGGATTGAGCCAGGGTCTAGCGGTGGTTGGAGTAGTTTCCGGCGCGATGAATGGTGTTCCATCAGCTGTGGAAGTTCAAGGAAGGCCCGCAGAAATTTCTCTACAAAATGGTGCTTCATCCATGCCTAATTTTGTTCCACCGATTATAAATTCTACTCATGTACTGAGTGGGTCTCCTTTGGCTCCGACAACGGCTTTCCAAGCTCAACCTGGCATATCCATGGCGTGTAATGGAGTTTATGGAACTCAATTCAACGCTTTATCACCGAATGTCATATCTATAGATGCCAATGGTCAATATCACTACGTTCCTACACCGATGGTGAATTCTCAACACCCAAATAGCCAAGTCACTCCAAGCTCGGTCTTCGGGTCTACAAGCCAAGTCCCGGGAATACCACCATCAAGTTCTCTCCCCCAACAATTTATCACTCTTGCCGATGCGCAAGCCATGTTCGATCTCGAACGGGGCAAAAGGACTTTACCCTCTTTGCCCGATCTGGATGTCAAGCCACCATACCCTATCGAGATGTTGAGTTATCCATACCCGGAGGGGTACACAGTGCCAAAGTTCATCAAATTCGATGGCAAGCAAGGAAATGCTCGAGAACATGTTGTTTGGCTCATTGAGACTTTGGGGATTTATGGTTCAAATCATGTCCTCCGACTGAGAAAATTCTCCAAGTCCCTCACCGACCAAGCATATAGTTGGTATAGTTGGGAGGAGATAGTCAACAAATTCCACACCAAATTCTTTTAGGTGGCCGAGAAAGTGACCACACTCACCCTATGTAAGGAAAAGCAGTAAGAGGGTGAAGACATTTTTTAATATGTGAAGAGGTTCCAAGACAAAGCCGTGGACTGTCACGAGGCTGTAGAGGAAAGCTACTTGGTCCAAATATGTGTTGAAGGGGCATTGAATGGGTACAAGATGCTTCTTGTTAATCACAAGCTACCCACCTTCTCGGCACTAATTGAAGCATCTCGGAACATCAACATACCTCTCATCATTTCTAGAGAATTCTAGTTTTCTTCAAAGATCTTTGAATTTTTAGACCACATTCTTGAACCCTCTCATACATGAATCGATAATATCGGTTTTATTATTTTGAATACTGATACAGACCGTTTCTCTCATCAAATCTCATCGAACTAATTGAAATAGTTCGGTTTGATGCATTTTAATCGGTTTAAAATCTTTCAAACTTGAGTCATTTTTAAATATAATCACTGATTTATATAAAAATATTAAATTAATTATTTGTCTACCATTTTAAACATATCCAATTCATCCATTTAATAAATACTTTTCAATTCCTAAATTAACAAAAATAAAAACAAAAAAAAGTTTAAGAATACTAAAATTTCAAGAATAATGAATTAGAATTAAGATTATATATAATAAGAATTTACAAATTTAAGTTATAAAGATGATAAAGTTAATTAATTAAGGTTAATAATTTATTATACTTATTAATATCATTATATTATTAGATTATATATATTATAAATACAATATATGTTGAAGTGATTGATTTCGATTTAGTCCGGTGCACAAGGTGTTTGAACCAATACAAAACCAAGAACAAAAAAAAAAATCAAATTTAAAAACGCACAATTTTTGCTAAAAAAACAAATCAAATATAACTAATTTGGTCAGATTCAATCGATTTTTTTTTATTTTTCGTACCTTATTCTCATCTAAAAAAACATACTCCACTAAGATTGTGTTGAGAATCATGAATTCAAATTAAAATTTTAAAAAGTGAAAAGTTAGATTTAAATTTTATTCACATTTTTCTTTATTTTTAAATTACTATCCAAATCATAATCAAATCACAACTTGTAGACTGTAGTAACTAGTCTTGAACCATTAAAGTTAAAACCCCCGTGTTTGATTTATGAATTTAAGAAAAATTTGAAAAGAAAATTTTAAAAAATATAGTTATATTACATTTGCCTTTTCTATTTATTTATTTTTCTTTACAAATTACTCCCCAAAATTCATAAATTAAACACAATCTAAAAACTAAAGTCATCTCAAACACATCCACACCTTACATCTAAAAAAAAGACACATCCACACCTTGATCCAAATTTATACCCTAAATTTTTTTATAAAACCAAGGAATCTGGCACTTCTACTTCATTTTTATTACATTATTTTTTTTTACTTTTATTTAATATTTTTCCCTCTCTTTTTTTATATCATTCCTTAAGTCCATAGGTTTGATCCGTAGATTTTTGACTCATTGTTAAGGTTTCATCCTGTAGATTTTGGCACATTTTCTCATTGAGCGAGGGGTACAAAATAATGTTTACTTTAAATTTGCCAAAGCTATATTGTGTTTGGTGAAGGTTTTTACCCAAACAATAATACTACAGAAACCGTTCAAATGTATATTGTTTTACTCCAACAAACATACATTTGAAGGTTTTCAAATGTATTCTTTAATGTTAGTTTGGCCATTGGAGTGGTTCATATCATCAAATGAAAGCATCATACGAAACCTATTACATTTTCAAGTGGTACAATAATGAAGTTGAAAACAAAACCTATAGAGAAAATAGGAGAAAACAGAACATGAAAAAATGAAAAGCATCTCAGAGTCAATAGTCCGCATAGTTTTCTTCACTAGCAATCAATGTGCAAGGATAACAAAAGTTTTACTCATCACTGATGCTCACATAAATCCATTGATTCCATAAAAAATACATTAAAACTAATGAGCCAAAAAAGAAAAGAAAAAAACAAAAACTAATAGTGTGGTAAAATGGATCTTAGAATAATATGACTATCTTCAATCCTTTTTGAGGGAATTATAGATAGATAATGCAGTTTTTATCAATCATCATTGATCCTATCCAAAAAAACACAATTGAGCAAAACAAAAAAATTTAGTACTAATAAAAAAAATAAAAAACAAAGCAGCCAAGCCAGACAGAGAGAGAGCTATATCCATAGATTTCTGAAGCAGAAATTAACAACAATCTAAAAAATTCGTCACAAAAAATGTTAATAATTGTAAGTTTTAGCGATAATTTATAAAAATCATGACAAAAAATGTCATTAATTGTTAATTTTTAGCGACATGTAAAAAACCGTCACAAAAAAATTATTTTCAGTGATTAACTTTTAATAGTTTCAATTTATCCTTATTATGGTCTGACTTGAGTGTATGATTTTGCAATCTCAATCCACTCTACAAATTACATTATTGAATTTGAAGTATATTCACTTTATTTTGTAACCGGACATTATTTCATTCCTCTATTGACAATTGG
This sequence comes from Camellia granthamiana, assembly GCA_036172215.1. Lineage (NCBI taxonomy): Eukaryota > Viridiplantae > Streptophyta > Magnoliopsida > Ericales > Theaceae > Camellia > Camellia granthamiana. The sequence goes on from JAXFYN010000128.1 coordinate 439,995, forward strand.
ATCATCAACAACCAAAAATTAAAATTAAAATTTAAAAAATAGCCCAGCCAATGAACCGCCAAACTATCACAATTAGGATTTTACAAATCTCCAAATAGATTTTCAACCAATTTCAGTTTCTACTAATTTTATTTTTTTTGAGGGAAAAGTTAGGGATCATGAAAATTTTGTCATGAAAATGATCATGAAAAATATATGATCTTTGGATTACCTTGATTAGTGTGTGGTGCTTTATTCCAAGTATAATCCAAGGATCACAAGGCTTTCATGATTATTTTCATGAAAGGTTTTTCATGATACCTAGCATTGTTGTTTTTTTTGATAAGAAACAACGGTAGAGGAAAAAAACACAAAGTGGACATTGATAGTACATATGCGAATCGTCTTGGAAACATTCGCCACATTGGCTGCATGGTGATTGAATATCACTGTTCTCCAGGGAGATGTGGGCACGTCTGAGAAGGTGTGGGTGATGGTGATGGAATTCAATGGTTTCCCAATACTTGACATTTGAAATCCAATCAATAGGACTGCTGCAGAGTGTATGAAGAGATTGATCACAAATGACACAATGATAGAACCATAAGTTTGGATTTATTTCCCCCTCACAAATCTCACAATAGTACTCCTCATCCACGTTCAGGTCTTTGAGAGGAGGGGAATGAGTTAGGGTGAATGGGTGTTTATCGTATCTATGACTAACGGTACCCGACAAAACAGCACACCCAACACAAAGATTCAGATTGCAAGGGTCATATACAAATGCCAATCGAAGAAAAACATCATTACAGGCACCGCATCTACCAGACCGTGTTTGCCTTAAAGCGAGGGTGTGCTTGTGAGCTTTGTGTCTGATAACGCGTGGTAGGGATGCACACTTACAATCGACGATGAAGTATGGGCAGGTCATACAGCGGAAAATAAACGTATTGCTATCTGATCTGCAGCATGTACATTTACACAGATGAAAATTTGGAGTCAAGAGAAGTTGATGCTCTCGGTGACATGGGTGTCGCAGTTCATTGGGTAACTTTGCACACCACTCATGGAGAAAGAAGTTACATTCAGCACAATAAAAAAAATGGAGCAGAAATGGTTTGTGCACACCCATTGCATTTTTCATCATTCTTCATCACCTCATTCAAGAGTGGCAATTTGCTACCAGTAGAGCTTGACTCACTGTCAAGTTGTTTGTCGAACAAAATTAAAGGGTGGCCATGACTAACAGGTTGGATTTTTGTCGCCCCTTTATACTTCCCTTGTAGTCTAATGCCCTTGATGAATTGGGTCATCAGATCAACAAATTCATTGGGTATTGGCAAATTGATCAAATCAGGGTCAAAGATTTCAACTTTAGTATCTGCTTTGCACTCCCGAAACCACAAAATGAAAAATAATAGGGTAAATTACACTCACCTAAGGTTTCTGACACTTAGGAACTTCTCTTTAATTTTAATAATTATATAAATCTCTTTTATTTTTTGTGACCTTGTCAAGATCCCCCCTCCTGTTAATTTAAGCCAAATGGTATTAAATTGATTGTGCAAATGACCATAATACCTTTTACACTTAGGCCAAGTTTGGCATCCCAATATAAGTGCACTTATTTCATCTTTTTATCTTTTTTGGGTCATATCAATCAATATCTCATCTCTACTTTTTCTATACATAATACAAGAAAAGTCAAAAGTGCACTTATTCTAAACTTCCCAAACTTGGCCTTAATACTCTTTAATTGTAATTTACATATATATTAAATTATCATTTTATTTCTCACAAACTTTTTTTGTATTTCCTTGACTTTGTATTTTTTTTTTACACTATTAAGTCTTGAACTTTTATAAGTTTAAAAATAAATAAATAAATAAACCATTAATGAAATTAAGAAAAATATCCATGTTTCTTATTTGAATTAATTTTGAGATTTAATTTAATAAAAATAATTTAAATGAAAGAACTAAAGATGGAGATATAGATTTTAGACGTAATAAATAACAAATTATTTGAGAATTTTATTATTTTAAAATAATTTATTTCTTCAAGTAAAATTCTATTTTAATTAGATGTAAGAAATGAAAATTTTAAGTAGTTTATTATTCTCAAATAATTTATTTATCTTTCAATCCCCTTTCGTCTAATTTTAATTTATTGTAACGTGATTAGATATTTTTTTTACTTTTATATTTATCTTGAAAAATTTTATTATTAAGGTGAGATATATTTACTTTTTTTAATGATAATTAAAATTTGAGAATAATATAGGATTGTGAAAAGATAAAATGATAATTTTTTTTATATATATTTATAAGGTAACCTTTGGTAATTTTTATAAGGCAATTTTTTTTATTATAAATATGAAATGTTATTATGTTTATTTTTCTTAAAAAAAAATTAATACACAAATATGTTTACAAAACAAAAGAAAAATTTATGTTTTGTAAGTTGCTGTGGTATTGGACAGTTGGAGCTTGGAAGAGGGAATGATGGAGCAAGGTGAACGTGGAGGATGGGTGCCGGTGGTGAAGCAAAGAAGGAAGCAAGAAGCCAGGAAGGTTATGGGCAGGTCAGAAGTCTTCACGGTGTTTGTGGACAATTTACCCAACTCAATGAACACCAAAGGCTTGTTTACCCTGTTTGGGAAGTTCGGAGTTGTAGTAGATATTTTCATTCCGCAAAAGCGTCGAAGGAACACCAATACGAGATTTGGTTTCGTAAGATATGGCTATGGCGTGGCTGCTAATGTTGCTGTGCAAAAATCGGATGGTTTATGGGTGGATGATAAAAAGCTATTTGTAAAACTTGCAGCTTTTGAACGAAACAGAGTCCAAGGGAAGTATAGTGCTCCGGCACAACAGCAACTGCAGCCCAGAGAGGAAGTTCAGAGAGGACCATCCCATTTCACAAACAACAAAACCTATGCTGGTGTGCTACGTGGTATTCAGGTGGTGGACCAGGATTCCATCTCAGTTAAGGCTGAGGAGCATGGAAATGGGTGGCTTTACAATAGTGTTTTAGTCTGGCTTAAAGTCAGATTTGTTAACATTAGTTTGAAGTTCGAGCTCCATGCTAGAGGTATAGATGGGTTTGAAGTCAGAAACGGGGGTGGCCGTGTAGTGGTGTTATCCTTTCAGTCCAAAGAGGAAATGGCCACAAAGATGAAATCCATCAGAGAGGTCATTGAGGAGTGGTGTGATGACATTACCCAATGGAGGCCAGGGCTTGATTTGGTGCAGGAGCGCCTTGTCTGGCTTGCCTGCTATGGCATTCCTCTGCAGTTATGGAGTAGGGCCAATCTTTGTAAGATTGGCAGTATATGGGGAGAAGTTGTGGATGGTGCGGAAGGCATGCCCCAGTCTTGTGACTGTGCAAAGCTTAGGGTTCTCACCAAGTGCATGGACCCTATTAACTCTGTTATCAACTTGGTGACTAAGTCCACCTCTCACCCAGTGAGAGTCTTGGAAGTCCAGGTTCTTCAAGTAGGAATAGTAAAACAGTGCTGCAGTTGTTTGAATCATCTAGAGAAATTGGCTGATCACAGTCCAGTGGAGGAAGTCTTTCAAAGCTGAGTCAACTCAACCCAGGGAAGGTGGGTCAGCTAAGGGCTCAGACCAATTCAAAAATGAGGCCAGTCAATTGTTGACAAGTGGGGATGGAAGTGTGATAGGGGCAAAATGGAAGAGTGATACGGTAGTGGTTGAGTCTAGTAGCATAGTAGGTAAGGAGCTCGAGGCTCAAGCATGCAAAGAGAAGGTGGCAGGTTGCAGTGCATTTAATGCACCCAAACCAGCTGCTTCAGGTAATGATGGGCAAGTCTTCCGGCTGGTTGTATGAGTAGACTGAGTGAGGCTAGCCTCAAGGTAGATGGGCTGAACTTGGAAGTGGACTTAGGCCAGAATATTTTCAATCATGTGGACTTGGGCCTTAGCAAGTTAAACCGTGTCTTGGGTGGGCAAACTGATGATGTAGTGGGCTTGGGTGGGCAACCTGATGTTGATGTGGACTTGGGCCAAAATAACTTAAACCTTGTGGACTTGGGCCGTAGTAATCTATACCATGAATTGGGTGGGCTATCTGATGGTGGGAAGGAAAATTACCCTGAGAATGGTAGCCCAGTTCTGGGTGTAGGTGACTCTGCAGATGAGATTAGCAGTAGTGAAGATGATGGGGAAGTGGCCAAACCTTGTGCCCCTGTCTCGGTGATGACCAACAATGGTCCTCAAGGTAGATTTTGGCAAAGAAAAGGAAATCCGGGGGTCTCCTTCAGCAAATATGGGTGGATGACAAGCTCGGCAGCAGATAAAGAGGTGGGTGGACTTCAGGGAGCGGCAGTGGCAGAGTCAGAGGGAGCTTTGGCGAAGGAGTGTGAGGTAGAAGCTTACCAAGAACGGGAAAAAGTCAGGTTTCTGGACAACGAACAGCAGGGCTGTGATAAGGTATGTACTCCAGGGTTTATGAGGAGCTTAAGTGAGTCTAGCCGGCACAAGGATGGACTGAACTTGGAAGTGGTGCTGGGTTGCAATAGAGGGATTAATGGGCTGGGGAGGTTGCCACTCTTAACGAATGTCCCAACAGCCGTGGGCTCTTCAGCCTTGCTGCACCAAAAAGGGGTAGGCAATAATAGGAGATCCCGTAAAGGGGAAGGCAAAGTACAACCACAAAGAAGAGGTTCTGTTGACTTTTTGAGTAGGTATGGTTCTAAGGGTGCCTCATCCAGTAAGCTAATGTCCAAGCAGGCTGCCTTTAGGGGCTCAGTGGCGGAAGCTTCATTATCAGCCTCCATTGACAGTGGGAATGCTGCAGGTAGAAGGATTCTCAGTGAGGCCCAAACAACAGTACAGCTGGGAGCTTTGTTGGGTCTGCAGTATAATGGGAAAGAAGCTGAAGTTATTAACCAAATTGTGGAGCTTGAGAGGAAAGATAAGGGTCGAATAGGAGGAGAGAATGGGCCAGTTGCATAGAAGGCACCCATATAGGAGCTAAAAAGGTGTGTTGTTTGTTTATTGATGAAGATCTTAGTATGGAACTTAAGAGGAGTTGGTAGGAGGGTGAAGAAAGGTAAGATTAGGAGGTTGCTAAAGGAGAAAAGAATTGATATTGCGTTGTTTCAAGAAACCAAGAAAGCAGATATCACAGATCAGGAAGTTAAGTCACTCTGGGGTCGGGACTCAATGGAATTTATGGCAGTGGGTTCAGAAGGCTATGCAGGTGGGCTCCTTTGTATATGGGATCCTCTGGTTTTCAGGTTAGTAGATTGTTGTTGCAGTAGGAGATTTATTCTGCTTTCTGGTTTGCTGTTTAATTCCTTTGATTGTGTGATAGTGAATTTGTATGCACCTAATGAAGCGGGAGATAGAAGGAAATTTTGGGGGACTCTGTCTAAGCTAAAGAATGATTTTCCAAAACCATGGTGTCTATGTGGGGATTTTAACCAGACCAGATTTATGAGTGAAAGGAAAGGCTGCAATAGGAGGGATATGTCAGACTTGAATGAATTTATTGAAATATGTGAGGTGAATGATTTACCATTATTGGGTAGAAAGTTCACCTGGTGTAACTCAGCAGATGGGGAGCGATGGAGTAGAATTGATAGGGTTATGGTGGCTCCAAATTGGCTGGAGGTGTTCAAGCTTAAATTATGGGGCCTGCCGAGGCTCATCTCTGACCATTGCCCTCTGGTAGTGATGGAGGATGATAGGGATTGGGGCCCTAAGCCGTTTAGGTTTGTTAATGCGTTGTGTTTGCATCCTTCTTGTGCTCCTCTTGTAGATAAATCTTGGAAGGAGACTGTGGTTCAAGGTTGGGCTGAGTTTGTATTAATAAAAAAACTGAAAACTTTGAAGCAAAATCTCAGAATATGGAATAAGGAGGTGCATGGTAATGTGTCATCTAAATTGAAAGCTGTAGAGGAGGAGGAAAACAATCTTGATCTTCAAGCTGAAACCAGGGTCCTCAATCAAGCTGAGATAAGTAGAAGAAGGATTCTTAGAGAGGAGGTTTGGAGGTTGAGTAGGATGGTTGAATGGATGTGTTTGCAAAACTCAAGGTTGAATTGGTCACTGAAGAGGGATAGGAATTCCAGATTTTTCCATGTAATGGCTAGGGCCCGTCAAAGTAGGAATGAGTTAGCATCCATTACTGTAGGGGATTCAGTGGTAGAGGATCCCTACAGTGTGAGAAGGGAAGTTTTTGACCATTTTAGGAAACAGTTTTCAGAGGAGTGGGTGGTAAGGCCTAAGCTAGGTGGCTTGTTCAAATCTGTTCAGAATAGTCCTCAGGTTGCAATGCTTGAAGCAGAGTTCTCTGAGGATGAGATCAAGGCAGCTGTGAAAGATTGTGATGGTAATAAGGCTCCTGGACCTGATGGGTTCAACATGCTGTGCTTTCAAAAATTCTGGAAGGCGATGAAAGGGGATGTGATTAATTTCATGAAGGATTTCCATAGAAATGGTAGATTGGTGAAGGGCTTGAATAACTCTTTTATCACCCTATTCCCCAAAAAGGTGAACCCGGTGGGTCTATCTGACTATAGGCCCATAAGCCTGGTTGGTTCAGTGTATAAAATCTTAGCCAAGGTGTTATCTTCAAGGCTTAAAGCTGTGCTTCCTAGTGTTATTAGTGAAACCCAATCAGCTTTTCTTGGGGGGAGAAATATTCTTGATGGAGTGCTTATCGCCAATGAAGTGGTGGATGGGTGGAAGAAGTCTAAAAAGAATGGAGTGTTAATCAAACTTGACTTTGAAAAAGCCTATGACTCAGTAAATTGGGGTTTCCTGCACTCAATGCTTCTGAATTTTGGGTTTGGTGTTAGATGGTCAGAATGGATTATGGAGTGTGTTACCACAGCTCGTGTCTCTGTTCTGGTCAATGGATCTCCTACTAATGAGTTCTCTCCGCAAAGGGGGCTTAGACAAGGAGATCCATTATCTCCATTTTTGTTTAACTTGGTGGCTGAAGGTTTGAATGTGCTCTTACATAGGTATTCTGTTGTTTGCAGGGTATTCTGAATCAGTGAAGTTGTGTGCTGGTCCTAGTTGTTGGACTGTGGGCTGCTGGACTGAGATTCTGCTGCCTTGTTTTGCTTCTCAGCTCTCTTTTCTCTTTTTTCTTCTTCTTTGTTCTGGCTTCTTTGTTCTACTCTCTTCTTCGGTTTGATTCCTCTCCAAACCTTTTTTTCCCCCTTTTTTTGTTGTATTCTCATCTTGTATGGGTTGATCATCAATAAAGGGTTCTCTTGGCTGTTTCAAAAAAAAAAAAAAAGTTGCTATGGTATTGGGTGATACTAGCTAACATTGATGAAAGAGAAAAAATAATGAAAAAAAATTGAGAAAAAAACATAGAGAAGAGAACTAATAATAATAATAATAATAAATTATATGGTGTTGCTATTTGCTGCAGTGACACTATGAAAAAATGAATGAGAAAATAAACAAAAAATAAAAATGAAAGAAATAAAATAAAGAAAATGGAAAGAGATAGATAATTTCTCAAAATATGTATTTTTCATATGGAAAAAAAATCAAATACCTATATGTATTTTTAAATTTTTATTCAAACTCTAATTTCTCAAAATAATTATTTATAAAATTGGTGGTCTTTTTAAAAAATAAAACATATTTTATACTTTGCTTCATAATTTTCAAATAAATGATTGTATTTAATCTAATATAAGGTTTAATGGTGATCAATTTATTAGCTCTTTTTTTTTTTTTTTTTTAAGATAAGGTAATGTTTGGTTATTCTATTATTATATATATGATTGTCTTAACAATTTAGAATTTTTTAAAATATTGTATAGAATTTAATAATTTTGTTTAACATTATTAAAATGATGTATGGATCTTTATTAATTTTTTTCTAAAATATCATGGAGGTGAGTGAAATTTACTATTTGAATATATAAGGGCAATCTTAAAATTGTTTACTCATAATACATGACATCAGCATGACACCATCATATTTTGTTAAATAAATTAACAGAAGATTAACGGTGGAGAATTTTAATAATAGTTTCAAAAAGAAGAATGGTTTCTGTAATTATTGAAACTATATGAGAGGCCCTTGTAATTATTAGAAACCTCATGCGAGGTAAGTGTAATTTATCCAAAATAATTGAATGTAATCAAATAATAAGGAAAGAACTGATGAGACAATTAAAAGAAGAGTTCCAAGGGAAAAAGAAGGTCAACCTGGATAGTTTGTTATTTGATGCTGTTATCCCCAAATCAACAAGATTAAACTCGGGTTTGCATTCTCTGAAACCACATAATCAAGGATGAAACATAATTATTTTTTTTTTTATTTTTAAAAAAAAAAACCAATTTAGAGGATTATGAAAGAAAATGAGTTGCAAGAAAAAAAGGTCAACATGTAACGTTCAGTTTCTGATGTTGCACAATTTACATGGACAAAAATATTCGAATTCAGAGTCAGAATATTCGAATTCGAATTCAAAGTAAAAATATTCGAATAGAATAGATGAGGGTAAGAGGGTGAGGATGATGGTTATTATTGAGTTTAACGGTGCTAGGCAATGAATTAGCACAATTTTGGTTGACCCAGAACCCACAGGTGCTACAAAGATAGGAGGTGCCTTCATGTTTTGTACCGCAAGCATCACAAAAGAACATGGCTCGCTTTTGAAGAGAGATCAACTGGTGTTGTGTATGCAAAAACGCTAGAGAACCCAAAAATTTTACCAAAAATTTTATCAAATGTCTCATATGGGTGTGGGACCCACATGGGACCCACATGTGTGGATCCCACACCCATGTGAGACATTTGGTAAAACTTTTGGTAGAATTTTTGGGGTCTGTAGCATTATTCGTTGTGTATGACTTTTGTGCTCAATCCTCTGTTGAATACTATACGCCACCGAAGCACACTTCAAGTCAACATCGAAGTCGCATTTAACTAAGTCTTCAATTGTAACATGTCGGGAGTATGAAAGGAGAGTAATACTATAAATATATTTTTTTGGTTTTTCTTTTTTTAAAAAAAGTACATACATAAATTAAAACTATTTATTGCAGTGAAATTCTGCATTTCTCTTTCTATTTTTGGTCCTCTTTTGATTGTTCCCTAATTTTCCTTGTTTAAACTTGGCCAAAAATATATTAAAGCTAGTTGCAAAAATAATAGTTGCAACCACAATTGATACAGGGGTTTCTAGGTGAGAAAAAAAAGGGTTGGACTTTGACATACTTTTACCTTGAGCCAAGAAATTTGGCTGACAACCAGTATTTAAAAGTGATGAATGTTAAATAACTGTTTAGTTAATTGAACGAAGCTGGAAATTATGCATGTTTAGTACGAACACTGGTTGTATACAAAAACACTCTTTAACTATGTAGCTGATATTGTGGGTGTTTGGGAAGTGAGTTTTTATGTAGATTTTATTAGATGTAGGTTTTTATGAGAAAATTTTTTTTTAGTGTTTGGGAAGATAGTTGGGTTTTTATGTGGTTGGATGTGATGTTTGTGAGAGAAAAAGTGAAATGATTATGGGGTTGGATGTGATATTTTGTTTGGATGTGTTTTTTTTGGTTTTGTAAAACTTTTGTCTTTTAGTGAAAAAAATGAGAAAAAAATTTGGGAACTTGCTTCCCAAACACCACCATTGTATAATTAATTGTATGGTGTAGGTATACGCTTTTCACTGGTTTCACTTTGACAACTACAATTACTGAGTGGAGCAGCGTCTTGTATTCAGTAATTTATGCTTCATTTCCTACAATCTTTGTTGGAATCCTAGACAAGGATCTAAGTAGAATGACTCTTCTAAGGTATCCCCAGCTTTATGGGGCTGGACAGAGAGGGGAAAGCTATAATGCAAAACTATTTTGGATAACAATGGCGGACACTTTGTGGCAAAGTGTAGCTGCCTTCTTTCTCCCCCTCTTTGTGTACTGGCACAGCACCATTGATGGTTCGAGCTTAGGAGATCTTTGGACACTTGCAGTGGTGATTCTGGTTAATATACACTTGGCCATGGATGTGATTCGGTGGACTTGGATTACTCATGCAGCCGTTTGGGGATCTATAGTTGCAACCTTTATTTGTGTCCTCGTTATTGATGCTATACCCGGATTACCTGGTTACTGGTAAGATCTCTTTGCTAATTTTTTGTTTACATATTGAATATACCTATTTATATTTGTGCACATGTATTTGCCTTCCTTGCTTCTATGCTTCCGTTGCCCATGGAAAATGAATGCTACATCATTGAATCTCATAGCATGATGGACTTTGCATTTGTGCCCGCCCTTCTTGCTTGTGTGCAAGGTTCTGAAAAGCGGTTGCGGTCGCTGTAACGATGGCGGTGGCGTGGTTGCGGTTGCGGAGTGTAAAGGCCATAGCGTAACAGTTGCGGTAACCGGAATTATGAATTTTTTTATTTTTCGCACAATTTGAAAAAAACTTACCGATACGCATATTTTTTTCCATGATCATATTTATTGGGTTTTAAAACAAATATTGATCAATTTTTATAAATTTTTAAGTTTGATCCAATATATTTCATATTTTTAAATCACTATAAACTGAGTTTTTTACATTTTATTTTAATAATTAATGACTTTATATTATACAAAAAATCAATCACTAACCATTATATATAAGATAATCAATGACAAAAGTAAGAGAATAAATAAAAGTCTAAATATATATATATTAATCAAGCCAAATAGATAATGACCACACTTATTATTATTATTATTATTTTCAAACAATATATAGATAGACACACACAAACAAAATGGTTGAGTGATAGGAGCCTATGAAGCACGGACACGGACACGCATAGAGATACGGACACGGACACGGGACACAGCAATTTGATTACATGTTTGATATGATTTGGTGTGCCAATTATGTGAATATATGTGGTTTTGAATTTTCATCTGTTCATCGTAGGAATATCTGTTTGATTTTACCGCTTCGGGAATTAAATTGAGGGCCTTATTGGCCACAGAACCCAAAATTGATTACGCCATTGTGATTGGCATAATTTTTAGAGCCTGCGGTGAAATTTAATTGAAAATTGATTCGGGCCAGATTAAGTCGATTTAATTGATGAACTGAGTGCTCAACTATTTTATATTAAATAAAATGTTAGTGGGATTTGTTGTATAATAGCACTATACTCTCCTTTAGCCCATATGAACTCAAAATCTGGGTTAGACAATAGGAAGAAAGAGAAGGCCGGCCATAGTGAGAGAAAGGGAGAGGAATTATGCTAATTTGGCTTAAAGCTTGGAAATTTTGGAGAATTGGCTCAAGAATTGACTAGAGCTTAGAAGATTAAAGCTCCTAGGTAAGTGAACTCATGGATTTTTGTTGTAAATGTGTAGATTCAAGTGTATTTGATGATCAAGTACATGAGTTAGCTTGATGTTGAGGAAGTTGAGTTGTTTGTGTTCATTTGATGGTCAATGAAGGCATGCATGTATGTAATGGTTGTAGAATTGCATAATCTAGCATGTATTGAGTTGAACATGGAAGTGAAGGTGCTAAATCTTACATGCAAACATGCTTTTGTTGTATTCCATGAGAATGAACACCATTTGCTTTGTTTGGGTTGGAAATGAGGTCAAAAATTAGCATGCATGTTTGTATAATTAAGAGATGAGCTTGAATGCATGATTTTACCATATTGGAATGGGTTTTGGGGCATGCATGTGACTTATTTGTGAAATTGAGCCTCATTGAGTTGTAATTTGGGGTCTATACCATGTTAGCATGATTATACATGAGATTTGAGCCATTGCATGCAAGAATTGTAGCTGGGAAATTGAATTTGGGCTTAAGAACACAACCTGGAATTCCCAGATTTTTGATGCCTGCTCGAGCGGAAGAAGTGCCGCTCGAGCGGGAAAATCGAGCTCCCAGAATTTTTGTCAGACATGGTGCCTGCTCGAGCGGGGTAGTTGATGCTCGAGCAGGGAGCTATGTAGTCAGGAAGTCCGCTCGAGCGGCCGAGTTCACGCTCGAGTGGGAATTTGAGGTAGCCAGTACTTTTGCAGGCTTAAGGGTTCGCTCGAGCGGGGAAGTCCACGCTCGAGCGGGGACCCTATTTTTCTGAAATTTTGTTTTTGCATCCTGTGTTCTGTTTTCCGTTCTCTTTCACTTGCAAGCACTCTTAGGCATATGTTAAGCATTGTAAATGAGTTAATGAGATAAGAATAAAGCCTAAAGAGGAATATGTGAATTAAAGAACGGATTGAACTGTTAGTGACCCTTTTGTGTTCATGAAATGTGTAGGGTCAAGCTCCAGGGCAAATCTACAAGCCGATCACTGTGAGTAATATCAATATTTGAATGCTTGTGAATGTCCAATCGTTTATTCCCTTATGAACTTTACGAATTGCTAATTGGGATTGTGGACGTAAGTCTGACATGGATAAATGAATGGACCAAAGGTCGTTTTGATAAACATGAATAGACCAAAGGTCGTTTTGATAAACATGAATGGACCCAAGGTCGTTTTGATAAACATCAATGGATCCAAGGTCGTTTTGATAAACATGAATGAACCAAAGGTCGTTTTGATAAACATGAATGGACCCAAGATCGTTTTGACAAACATAAATGGACCCAAGGTCGTTTTGACATGAATGAGTGGGCCGAAGGCCGTTTTGAAATGAATGAGTGGGCCGAAGGCCGTTCTGACATAAATGAATGGGCCAAAGGCCGTTTTGACACGAATGTATGGGTCGATGGCCGTTTTGACATACATGATTGGGCCAAAGGCCGTTTTGATACGAATGTATGGGCCGAAGGCTGTTTTGACATAAATGATTGGGCCAAAGGCCGTTTTGTCATAATCGAATGGGCCGAAGGCCGTTTTGACATACATAATTGGGCCAAAGGCCGTTCTGACATAAATGATTGGGCCAAAGGCCGTTTTGTCATAACCGAATGGGCCGAAGGCCGTTTTGACGTACATAATTGGGCCAAAGGCCGTTCTGACATAAATGATTGGGCCAAAGGCCGTTTTGACATAATCGAATGGGCCGAAGGCCGCTTTGACAAGAATGGAGATCTGAACGGGTCAAAGGCCAGAATGTTTAGAATTACAGTCACTTGATTTGTATTTAGTTATATATCTGTTAAGTAGAAATATGAACTGGGCCTAAGGCCGTTTGGAATATGTTGTTATGCAATGTTATGTAAATTCTATAATTGATATTATTCACTGGGCTATTGCTCACGCTCATTCATGTGTTTGTAGGTGAGCCAAGAGAAGTCCAAACCCAGCCCCAGTGAAGTCTGCCAAGAACAACATAAGTTTGGAGAGTCAGCCTTGTGTCTCACGCACGAGACCTAACCTTGCCATTCTGTTATGTATTTCCATTTTGTCTTGTTGGCAAGGATCTTGTGTATATCGGTATGTAGTTGTGATATGGGTTGACTCAGTTTAGATGATCCTGTCTGTAAAGGATTTTCTGGTACTGTATTTTGTTGTGGGTTATTAACGTATATGCGCATGGTTTGTTTTAAAGTGCATATAAGCACCGCTCTATGAACAAAGTTTTTAATTATTGCTTCTGTTCGACTCCTTTACTCTGACGAGTTATTTCTGTTTTGAGTTTAAGGCCGTAGGTAATCTCAGGATTACTGGCCGGTTATGTCCTTAACCCATAGGGGCGCGTTCGGGTCATGACAATGTCTGTATAAACGGAAAGTTGAATAATAACGGAAAGTGAAACATGTCATGGACATTATTGTCATGAAACTGTATAGTGATATAATGGATTTATAAGTGTTAACCATCTATCGAATGCTATTGCTTTAGTCAATTCTTATATTTAGTTTAGTATATTTCTGCTGGGCTGTGGCTCACCCTATACAGGAACATCATTTTCAGGTCCAGGTGACATGCTACCTCCAAGGACTTAGCTTGGAAGGATTTGGATTTGAAGACTTGCTTTTAGTTATTTGTTATTTGATATTACATGTAAACTCAAGCCGAGGGCTTAACTTGTAGTTGAGTTAGTACTTACATTTTGTGTCCAAGTGTTAGCTTGGAAAGCTGTAAGCCCGTAGGGCATTTATTTTCGATGTTACATGTAATGTCTTTTAGTAAGAATACTCTGATGAATGGAATAATATTTTGTTTTCTTATATCAATGAATGTCAATATTGTGTATATGGTAGGTTTATTTTGAGGGCATTACAGGACGGCTACAGAGTGTATGAAGAGATTGATCACAAATGACACAATGATAGAACCATAAGTATGAAGAGATTGATCACAAATGAGCTTTGTGTCTGATAACGCATGGTAGGGATGCACACTTACAATCGACGATGAAGTATGGGCATGTCATACAGCAAAAAATAAACATATTGCTATCTGATCTGCAGCATGTACATTTACATAGATGAAAATTTGGGGTCAAGAGAAGTTGATGCTCTGGGTGACATGGGTGTCGCAGTTCAATGGGTAACTCTGCACACCACTCATAGAGAAAGAAGTTACATTCAGCACAATAAAAATAATGGAGCAGAAATGGTTTGTGCACACCCATTGCATTTTTCATCATTCTTCATCACCTCATTCAAGAGGGGCAATTTGCTCCCAGTAGAGCATGACTCACTGTCAAGTTGTTTGTCGAACAAAATTAAAGGGTGGCCATGACTAACATATTGGATTTTTGTCACCCCTTTATACTTCCCTTGTAGTCTAATGCCCTTGATAAATTGGGTCATCAAATCAACAAATTCATTGGGTACTGGCAAACTAATCAAATTAGGGTCAAAGATTTCAGCTTTAGTATCTGCTTTGCACTCCCTGAAACCACAAAATGAAAAATAATAGGGTAAATTACACTCACCTGAGGTTTCTGACAATTATAGGAACCTCCCTTTAATTTTAATAATTATAGAAATCTCTCTTATTTGTTCTGACATTGTCAAGATCCCCCCCTCCCGTTAATTTAAGCCAAATGGTGTTAAATTGATTGTGCAAATGACCATAATACCCTTTACACTTAATACTCTTTAATTGTAATTTACATATATATTAAATTATCATTTTATTTCTCACAAACTTTTTTTGGATTTTGCTTGACTTTGTATTTTTTTTTTACACTATTAAGTTTTGAACTTTTATAAGTTTAAAAAATAAAAATAAATAAACCATTAATGAAATTAATAAGAATATCCATGTTTCTTATTTGAATTAATTTTGAGATTTAATTTAATAAAAATAATTTAAATGAAAGAACTAAAGATGGAGATATAGATTTTAGATGTAATAAATAACAAATTATTTCAGAATTTTATTATTTTCAAATAATTTATTTCTTCAAGTAAAATTCTATTTTAATTAGATGTAAGAAATGACAAATTTAAGCAGTTTATTATTCTCAAATAATTTATTTATCTTTCAATCCCTATCATCTAATTTTAATTTATTGTAATGTGATTAGATATTTTTTTTACTTTTATATTTATTTTGAAAATTTTTATTATTAAGGTGAGATATATTTACTTTTTTTAATGATAATTAATATTTGAGAATAATATAGGATTGTGAAAAGATAAAATGATAATTTTTTTATATATATTTATAAGGTAACATTTGGTAATTTTTATAAGTCAATTTTTTTATTATAAATATGAAATGTTATTATGTTTATTTTTCTTAAAAAAAATTAATACAAATATGTTTACAAAACAAAAGAAAAATTTATGTTTTGTAAGTTGCTATGGTATTGGGTGATACTAGCTAACATTGATGAAAGAGAAAAAATGATGAAAAAAATTTGAAAAAAAAAAACATAGAGAAGAGAACAAATGATAATAATAATAAATTATATGGTGTTGCTATTTGCTGCAGTGACACTATGAAAAAATGAATGAGAAAATAAACAAAAAAGAAAAATGAAAGAAATAAAATAAAGAAAATGGAAAGAGATAGATAATTTCTCCAAATATGTATTTTTCATATGGAAAAAAAATCAAATACCTATATGTATTTTTAAATTTTTATTCAAACTCTAATTTCTCAAAATAATTATTTATAAAATTGGTGGTCTTTTTAAAAAGTAAAACATATTTTATACTTTGCTTCATAATTTTCAAATAAATGATTGTATTTAATCTAATATAAGGTTTAATGGTGATCAATTTATTAGCTCTTTTTTTTTTTTTTTTTTAAGATAAGGTAATGTTTGGTTATTCTATTATTATATATATGATTGTCTTAACAATTTAGAATTTTTTAAAATATTGTATAGAATTTAATAATTTTGTTTAACATTATTAAAATGATGTATGGGTCTTTATTAATTTTTTGTAAAACATCAGGGAGGTGAGTGAAATTTACTATTTGAATATATAAGGGCAATGTTAAAATTGTTTACTCATAATACGTGACATCAGCATGACATCATCATATTATGTTAAATAAATTAACAGAAGATTAACTGTGGAGAATCTTAATAATAGTTTCAAAAAGAAGAATGGTTTCTGTAATTATTGAAACTATATGAGAGGCCCTTGTAATTATTAGAAACCTCATGCAAGGTGAGTGTAATTTACCCAAAATAATTGAATGTAATCAAATAATAAGGAAAGAACTGATGAGACAATTAAAAGAGGAGTTCCAAGGGAAAAAGAAGGTCAACCTCGATAGTTTGTTATTTGATGTTGTTATCCCCAAATCAACAAGATTAAACTCTGGTTTGCATTCTCTGAAACCACATAATCAAGGATGAAACATAATTAAATTTTAATTTTTTTAAAATAAAAAAAAAACCAATTAAGAGGATTATGAAAGAAAATGGGTTGCAAGAAAAAAGGGTCAACATGTAACGTTCAGTCTCTGATGTTGCACAATTTATATGGACAAAATATTCGGATTCAGAGTCCTAACATTCAGAGTCGGAACAATAATAAATCAAATTTCTTTTGTACACTCGCTTGTTACAGATTGCGCAGATCAGCCAAGTTTCAAATGATATAGAATAGATGAGGGTGAGAGGGTGAGGGTTATTATTGAGTTTAATGGTGCTAGGCAGTGAATTAGCACAATTCTGGTTGACCAAGAACCCACAGGTGGTACAAAGATAGGAGGTTCCTTCATGTTTTGTACC
This sequence comes from Camellia granthamiana, assembly GCA_036172215.1. Classification (NCBI taxonomy): domain Eukaryota; kingdom Viridiplantae; phylum Streptophyta; class Magnoliopsida; order Ericales; family Theaceae; genus Camellia; species Camellia granthamiana. The sequence goes on from JAXFYN010000128.1 coordinate 457,094, forward strand.
GCAAGCATCACAAAAGAACATGGCTGGCTTTTGAAAAGAGATCAACTGGTGTTGTGTATGACTTTTGTGCTCAATCCTCTGTTGAATACTATACGCCACTGAAGCACACTTCAAGTCAACATCGAAGTCGCATTTAACTAAGTCTTCAATTGTAACATGTCGGGAGTATGAAAGGAGAGTAATACTATAAATATATTTTTTGGGTTTTTCTTTTTTAAAAAAAGTATATCTATAAATTAAAACTATTTGTTGTAGTGAAATTCTGCATTTCTCTTTCTATTTTTGGTCCTCTTCTGATTGTTCCCTAATTTTCCTTGTTTAAACTTGGCCAAAAATATATTAAAGCTAGTTGCAAAAATAATAGTTGCAACCACAATTGATACAGGGGTTTCTGGGTGAGAAAAAAAAGGGTTGGACTTTGACATACTTTTACCTTGAGCCAAGAAATTTGGCTGACAACCAGTATTTAAAAGTGATGAATGTTAAATAACTGTTTAGTTAATTGAACGAAGCTGGAAATTATGCATGTTTAGTACGAACACTGGTTGTATACAAAAACACTCTTTAACTATGTAGCTGACATTGTATAATTAATTGTATGGTGTAGGTATACGCTTTTCACTGGTTTCACTTTGACAACTGCAATTACTGAGTGGAGCAGCGTCTTGTATTCAGTAATTTATGCTTCATTTCCTACAATCTTTGTTGGAATCCTAGACAAGGATCTAAGTAGAATGACTCTTCTAAGGTATCCCCAGCTTTATGGGGCTGGACAGAGAGGGGAAAGCTATAATGCAAAACTATTTTGGATAACAATGGCGGACACTTTGTGGCAAAGTGTAGCTGCCTTCTTTCTCCCCCTCTTTGTGTACTGGCACAGCACCATTGATGGTTCGAGCTTAAAGATCTTTGGACACTAGCAGTTGTGATTCTGGTTAATATACACCTGGCCATGGATGTGATTTGGTGGACTTGGATTACTCATGCAGCCGTTTGGGGATCTATAGTTGCAACCTTTATTTGTGTCCTCGTTATTGATGCTATACCCGGATTACCTGGTTACTGTAAGATCTCTTTGCTAATTTTTTGTTTACATATTGAATATATCTATTTATATTTGTGCACATGTACTTGCCTTCCTTGCTTGTATGCTTCTGTTGCCCATGGAAAATGAATGCTACGTCATTGAATCTCATAGCATGATGGACTTTGCATTTGTGCTCACCCTTCTTGCTTGTGTGCCTTAGTTGCACACGACAATTGCATCAAAGAGTAATTTTGTGTTAGTTTGCATTGCCAGCATTCTTAACATTTGTTATTGATACCTTTGAATGTTAGTTGCTGCATGCACTATGGCCTTTCTGTTAGGAAGCTCCTCTCAAACTAATTTTTTATTTCAGTTTGATAAAAGAAAAATCTAAGAAGCATGATATAAGCTGAAAAATAAAAAAGAACCCAAAAACTGAACACAAAAGACTTGCACTTCTGTGTAGGGTTGTGTCCCCAGTTGAGCAGCACTTGGAAAAACTCATAAAGCTTTTTCTGAAGAGAGTCAATTTAATATCCATGGATCTCACTTTCAGTTTGGCCTTATAAATAAACTCCAGATACATACAATCACCCACAAACCATATCAGTTAAGTTGAGTGTTATGCGCCCCATGAGAGTCAAATATGAGACTTTTTACTTCCTATGTTCAAACCCTTAGCCACAGGGCCACCTGTGTGGGTTCTTTGAAGCTTAGCTCAAAATAAATTTTACAGCATGTACAAAACAAAGGTAGGTTTGTGATCCCTAACCAATACAAGCAGTGGTTTGCTACCACTAAGGTCCAATAGCGGTTCCAGAAGTTCTTTCTATTGTATTCTTTACAGAGACACTCCAAAACATCGGTATTAAATGTAAGCAAAGAAATCTTTTCTGGGAACATAAAACTAATTGCAATTTTACAAAAAATTTGTGATGCATAATAACGAGAAAAATTATCGGTGATCAAACAAACATCACACCTAATTAATATCTACACCATACATAGTTCTAGGGTACAATGTCTTTCAAAAATAAGATTAGAGAATCCATAGAAAACAAAAAAGAGGGAGAGAATATTACAGTGTAGAGTAAATATTGGGTATAAGGGATGACATATTCAATCATATTTTTATTGGTTAGTGACACCACCTAGGATTATGTCGTTGTTAAAATTCAATATTTATGTGTGTTACATGCTCTCCTATTTTTTACCAATTTTTTTTGTGTGTAAATTGTAAGGTAATTATAGAATGTGTTGGGATTCATGACTAATTTTCCACTCTTTACATTTATCATATATATAGGTAAGCCAAAAAAAAAAAACTCTGAATATTATTCAATTGAATACCCTGATGAATGCATAGCGCCACCCTGCTAAGGGCAGAGGATGAACGTAGTTGTCTTTAGTGTACCATTGGTGGCTTTACGTGTTTAGTGACCATCTGTGACAGTTGAACTGTAAAGTCGCTACTTTCTTTAAAATTGCTTTGCACTTTATATAATGAATAAGCACGAGCATTTATTACCGAATCCATTTTCTTATAAATGGAAATGTTCTTCTGATCTTGACTTTCATAATGTCAATTCTCATCATTGTTTGCTTAGCAGATCAAAGACTGAAGTACAGCTCTTAAAATTAATTTTGCAGGGCCATCGTTCATCTTGCTCAAACAGGATTGTTTTGGTGGTGCTTGCTTGGCATCCCAATCGGAGCATTGATTCCTCGTTTTGTTGTAAAAATTTTTGTTCAATACTATGGAGCTGATGATATTCAGATTGCAAGAGAAGCTGAGAAGTTTGGGAGGTTTAGGGAGTTTGGAGGTGCAGAAATTGAAATGAACCCAATTTTCGATCCCCCCAGGAGATGACTAGGTGATTTTGC